>QARZ01000430.1:0-43282 GCA_013407115.1 Glycine latifolia | reverse complement strand
GTTTTTCTTGAAAGTGAGCACACAATAGGAACAAACATACATCAATAATAAATGTATCGCATCCCATTAGTTTAAAACATAACTTTTCTTGAAAACCAGCACACAACAAGGACAGGCATATATCCTCATAGTTGGACTCTCTGGCCCCCAACTATGGTATCAAAACTATAACCAAATAATAAACTCCTCTTACCTAACTAGGAGTTCTCCCCATTACTATCTAACGGCGTTGTTTCGTGATCCTTCGAATATGCGTGCTTATCCGAACGCAGAGCTCTATATACCAAATCGAAGATAATTTAGTATAGATTTCAAAGGCAAGGTAAAAATTAACATTTGGGGTCAAATACCCACTCAAATCGAAAAGGGGCTAAAGGGTGTTTTGGGAGTTTACATCAAAAGACATCATTTTGAAATTTCAATCACACCAATGTGACCAGGACTCAACAAGGATCACAAAAATGACATCAATTTCATAAAAAGAGACTTTTACAACATCTCATTTTTTAAGGGTTTTTCAAAAGAAGTGTAAAACTCCTAACAATGGTACCCAAAACACAAGAGACACTAAGAGAAGCTTAAACTAGCTAGGAGAAGACAAAAGAAACTAAGATTACCTCAAGGAAACCAAGCAAGGAGGATTGGAGGCTTCATTCTCTACCGAAACTTCAAGATGAGTTTCAAAGATTCTGCTCCGATTAAAGGGTTCCTCTCCTTGCGGTGGTTTCGTGGCAAGCAACGGCGGCCCATGGTGGTCACTGGTGGTCTTGGGTGGTGAAGGATGATAGTGGGAGGTGGGGTGGTTGTTGGGAGGAATAAGGAGGCCAATTTTCATGATTTTTTATGCTGCCGCACTATTTAATGTTGACTAGACTTGCCCAGGCGAGCCAAAAAGCCTTCCCAAATTCGCCTGGGCAAGTTGACCCAATTTTAAAATTTTGGGTTCAGTGAAAAATTATTATCTCACAATACAGATTTTATTTTCCAATCCCAACGGTCAAAAGTTACATATATGGGTTAAAAGCCTATCTTTAAAATTTTAAGGCAATCCAACGGTTATCTAATCAAGAATAGTGATTTTACAAAAATAGGTTTTGGGTCAAACTCAAAAGCACACAATTCAATGCAACTCAAACTAACTTCGCACAACCTAACATACATACCAAGCAATTGAACAAGGGTAAAATGCACAATAACTCAACCAACCCAAATTAATCAAATAATCAAACAATCACAACAAATACATCAAACATTTATTTTCAGTTATCAAAATTTCAAGGTGTTACATCTTGCATTTGAATGACCAGGTTGTGTCTCTCCTTGACTCAGTTTTCATATTTTTTTAGATGTCGTTACAGAATATCCATGAGTTTCTAAAAGCATGCTAGAATAGGGTTGTCTAGTTTGGGCTAAGGGTATGTGTCTCTTGGGCTTTCATTCAAAAAGGACCTTAGGGTTGAGTTCCTTACTCTCTTTTTCTAGGTAAGAATTGAGATTGATTGTGATTTCTTGTAAGAACTCAACGTGCATAGTGGAAAACTAATTCAGGTTCAATTAGATAACTAGAATAACTTCTCAAGAAATAGAGAGTGAACCATTATAAATCTTGATGTACATCATCTCTTGTATTTTATCTTTCTCTCACATTCTTTATCAATTTGTTGAGTTTAAAGATATCCTTTTTGAAGTGATTTAACAAAAGCATTTTGTGTAATGGTGATTGATTAGATATTGATTTTAAATAAAAAATTTATGATACGGTCCTTGGTAGCAAAAGTTTTTCAAACTCTATTTTTAAGTTTGATTTGATTTCAAAACCAACCCCCCTCTCTTGGTTTATAAGTTCCATAATCTTTTTAGTGTTGTTGTGTGTGTCCATTTAAGGACCAAAGTGCTAGAGATAGGGGTAACAACATGAAGACTTAGAAGAGTTTTTACTTTTAGATGCCCAACTCTTTATTGAGTGCATTTGTATTGGTTGTTGCTTTTTATCCGTAGTCTATCTATGTACATCATGCATCATCATATAGAAGTAGGAAGATATTTTCTATGGTAAGAAACATCTTTTATGCTATGTAACTCATTGTTTTAATCGATTACCTCTGTTTGTAACCAATTACATAAGTCTTTGATAACTTTGCAGTAAGATCTTCGCTTTAGTTTAATCAATTACCATATATTCATAATCGATTACACAGTTCATTTTGAGACCATCTCTATTTTCTTAGGTCTCTAGTTTAATCGATTATGAGGATAAAGTAATTGATTACATCATGCTTGAAAGTGATCCCAGAAGTGATCAATAACACTTTTACCGTTTAAATCAAGATTGTAATCGATTATATTGTTCTTGAATGTTTTCCAAAATTGGGGAAGAACACTTTAATCGATTAAATGGAAAAGGTAATCAATTACTTTTGCAAAATAATCGATTACATTGTCAATTTAATCGATTATGGGCAATTATAATTGTTGTCTCTATATATACTCACCTTCTGTTCTCACTTTCAACAAGCTTTGAACAAACTTTTACAACACACAAACTTCAGCTTTTAGTTCTTGGAGTTCTCTAAGAAAAGTTTCTTTGAAAGGTATGTGATTAGTGAGTTGTAAACACACTTGAGATCAAGAGAGGTACATTCAATCAAGTTTTTTGTTCTTGCATTTGAATGTAAAGGTTGTATCTCTCCTTAACTCTATTTCATATGATTTTTAATTATTGTTACTGCATGTGAAAGAGTCTTTACAACATGCTAGAATAGGTGTTTCTAATTTGAAGCTAAGAGTAGGTTTCTCTTAAGCTTAAATTCACAAAGGACAATAGGTTGGGTGCCTATGTTTCATTTTATTTGTAGAATTTGAAATTGCTTGTGATTGCTTGTAAAACTCACATTACATTTGAAAATCTAATTTGGGTTGTATTAGATAATTGGATTAGCTTCTCTAGAAATAGAGAGTGAACCAGTATAAATCTTGTTCTCTATCTTCTTTTTAACTCTCATATCTCTCTATTGCATTCTTTATCAATTTGCTTAGTGTCAAAGATATTTCAAATTGATGCCCTTTAACAAAAGGGTGCTTTGTTTAGGTGATTGATTAAATATTGTTTTAAAATAAAGCTATGATACGATCCTTGTGAAACTAAAGTTTTAAAGCTCTATTTTTGACGATTTGATTTTAAAACCAATTCACCCCCTCTTTGTTTGGTTAGTAACACAAGGCAATGAGGCCTTTCGCACAATAGTCCATTTTCTTTGGCTTCATTAGATGTGGGACTAACGTGAGACATTATTGTCCAAAGAGGGTGTTGAGGCAATTTGGTCGTGTACAGACAATTCCACGTCAGCTACCTCCCTGTCCTACATAACAACTTTGTGATCGGGCATGAGCAAAGTGGCAACGACATATCATTCCTCTTGGAAATATTGTACCAGCTAGGGGTCCTCGGGCTTGCAGTTATGAATATCTAGCTTAGTTTTACAAGGTTTCTCATCCCTATGTCATTCTGCTCATTAGAGTATAGCCATAGCCTGAGCAACCACTAGCAGGCTATGTACTAGGTGGAGACTACTCTGGGCAGGTAATGTATATTGAATTTTGTTGATTTTTTTTCTACATTGTCACTAAAAAAAATTACTCATTATAATGTAATTGTTATTGTAGGATCATTTCTAGATAGCATCAAAAGCTATGCAAAGCTTGTTGGACCTCAGAGCTGTGCTAGAGGGCACAGGTCATCATCAGCTCAAACTTTGGAATTGTTGCAGGAGGGGTCAGCGGATGGGTGCAACTTAGACTCAAAGAGATCCAAGAAGAGGATTGACAAGGATGGTGGCAAGGGTGGCAGAGATCGTTGACTTTTTGTTGTATTATTAGTATTTTATGTATTATGCACAATTATTGTTGTTTTGACATTATTTTTTAGTTTATGTTGTGATTGAATTACTTCTTCTCTTTTTTGTATTCAACAACTATTTAAACAACATGCACCTAGTAATAAGAACTATTTCTTCAATTGATTCATAAAACAAACATCATCATAAACAGCTAAAGAAGCACCCAATAATGCATACTTTTCTTTAAAAAAAACCATTGTACAATTTTTATATAAAGTAAAAACAAACATGACTACACAGATTTATCATGTATCAGAGTAATGATCTCATCAGCAGATCTAGGTTTCCTCAATTGCATAGCAGGACAAGGACTTCATATGGAGATTGGCCAAAAGTTTCATTCAACTTAATCAGACCTTTGCTACTAAATTTTGAAAAGATGAAAAGCATTTTACCCATATCATCCTTGCGTTTAAGTTTTATACAATCGTATTCAACACAACCATCACCTACATAAACATGTTGGCACTAAAAATTAAGTAAAATTTTGCTACCTCTAATGGCATCCTTAATAGTTTTCCTTAAAGAATCAAGCGACATATCCTCACTTATTTTGACGACTTTAGAATCACTAAGACATTCAAACAATAACCTTTTAGATGATGAACTCATTTCTCCATCACAATACAAATAACAGGTACACTTTCCATGTTTTCACAAATATGGTGAATATTAGGGGGAAAAAAGAATTCTAACTGGAGTTCTAGGGATCCTAGAAATAAAGATTATAATTGGGGCAAGCAAAGTAATTGGAATTCTGCATCTGGTGATGCTAATGAAAACACCATTTGGAGAAACAATAAAAGTTGGAACACAACAATGCCTCAAGCGATGATGGTGTAAATGAAGGTTCAAATGAAAATTTCGTCAGAGTAGGTGGTGGGAACTAGAGGGGTGGTTACCAAGGTAAATGGGGCTCAAATAGAGATGGATTTAAAGGTAGAGGAGAATGTGAAGGCTTTGGTCAGACAATATAGATGATTTAGTCTATGTTTATATTTAATATGGTTGGTATGCGTGTCAAAAAAAAATGTCTAGTCAATACGTCTCAGGAAAAGCAATGTTCAATCAATAAAAACACAAATGTATTTTCTTCCTTTTTTATTCAATTTTTAAAAAAATAGTACAACAAAATCAAGATTCAGAGATTCTGCGAAATCTCCTCCATTGTAATAAAAAAAACTTAAACAATGGAATTGAGATTCCATTGTGATAAGGGGTGCAAAAAACAAACAACAAAATTGTGATTCCATTGTGATAAAAAAAACTGAAACAACAAAATCAAGATTTAGTTGTGATAAGGGGCTGCAACAAAAAACAAAATCGTGATTCCGTATAACATACAACGGAAGCACAATTTGGTTGTGATAAGGGGGGTGAATTTGGTTGTGCAATAGAATCATGATTCCCTGAGAAGGGCATTCTCAGAATAAAAAAGTTGCCAACCCCTTGGTAAGGGCAAATAGCAATTCCAATGGGGCCAATAGCAACCCCCAAATTCTAAAGCCAAGTCCGATCCAATTTATTGACTGTTTAGACCAACCCATAGAGGGGTTGCATTGACCCCAACAAAATTTCTGTTGGCCCCTACCACCATTCAAAAGTTCAAAATTTACCCTCATCCATTATACACAATGGATTCACGCTTCTACTACATTAGGGTGTGCGATAACTGTTGTTCCACAAAATTGAGATTCTGTTGTATAATATACAACAAAATTGTTGTATTTTTTTAAACCCCTTTGCACAACATTGTGGTTTATGGAAAAAATATACAACATAATCACAATTTTATCATGATCTTCATTGAGAAATATAACAGAATCGTATTTCCGAAAAAAACACACAACGAAAATACAATTCTATTGTGTATCTTGACAAAGAACACAACAAAATCGTATTTTCATTGTATTTCTTTTTTATTTTTTTATTAATTATAAATGAAAGTTAAATTTTTTAAAGTAATCAAATTCATTGAGATATAATTTATCATTTTCAATAGTACTTATCATCTTTTTAATTAAAATTAAATTAATTGGATACACATTACTATTTATAAAGGTGATCAAATTAATTGTTATAAGAATTGCCTTTATTAATATTAACCAAATAAATTCATAACATTAATTTGATTACAGTTAAAGAGTAATTTATGTCATCATTCATTTACATTTATATAAAAAGAAACTAATTTACGTAAAAATTATTTTGATTACTATTAAAAAAGGTAATGTACGTTGTCATTAATATAAAATGTGAAATATTCATCTTCATTGGAGCTTTTTGGTGGTAGTCCTGACCAACAGCCATTAGCTGTTGGCTCGTTGGTAAGGCGAGAGCTTCAAGCCCGATTTCAGGTTCAGGTGGCACACCTGAAAACACAATGAATATACTGCAAATGAACCAAGAGGGGGGTGAATTGGTTCAAACTGGAAATTTAAAACTTTCTGAAACAAATTGCGGAATTAAAACTTAGGATCGTATCACAAGTTCACCTTTATGAAATTTAGAAATCTTTCTTCTCCCAAGATCAACCTTAGTTATGAAAGCAATGGTAGAAAAATGTTTCTTTGATAATAATACTTTACTTCACAAAGACATGTAATGAAACATACAAAATTCTAAACACAAGACAAAGCAATTATACTAGTTCACCTCTCAACCTTGGAGGCTACATCCAGTTGCTTCCAACCCACACTAGGTTAGAGTAATTACTATATCAAAGAAACTTTTACAAGTAGTTTACGAGTGACCTCTTTATCAACACTAGACAAAGATACTGGTTCTAAAACCCTATTAGAATACAAATCACAAGATAATGAGAACCCTTCTCAGAATCCCAAACCTAGAGAACCCTACTCTAGTATGCTTGAAAAGAAACCAATTGATATATCACAATACAACAGAAAATGTTAGAACTTTTAAAAAGATAGGTTCAAGATAAACACAACCTGAGATCTTTCATGTATGAATGAATGAAATGAAATAAGATTACCACACTCTTCAGGTTGTAAAGCATAATAGCTTAGTAACACAATCTTGAAAACCTTTTTTCTTTAAAACATCTTCTCTAAAAAACTTAGAAATCTTGATCACACAAGATGTTGTTTGAACTCAGAGTAAAACAGTAATTTGGACACTTTTGAAAGCTTAGAAACTTTTGGGTAAGTCACTCTCCTTCAAAGTAAATCATTCAATGTCTATTTATAAGAAAAAGACTCACCAAGCTTTATATAAAACAAAATTAACTGACAATAATCGATTAATCCACTAGTGTAATATATTAAATTGCCATATGTAATTGATTAAAGTAACTAGATAATCGATTCAACTGTTCATTAGCTTTCTGGAAATGGTTTCATGAACACAATAATCGATTAAACTGTACAGTAATCGATTAAACCAGAACAACATAATGAAAAATGAATTCAGATAATCGATTACAAAAGGAGGTAATCGATTAAACCAGTGATGCATGGTTTTTCATAAAACACTTTGTAATCGATTACAAGAAACCAGTAATCGATTAAACTATTCTTCAAGGCTTTTCCAGAATAGTTTGAATGTCTTTAATCGATTAATTTGATTGTGTAATCGATTAAAGCAGTAAGATTTTCTTTTTTAAAAAAACATAGCCTTTGAGAACTTAACTTCTTGCAAAACCATTTGGTTTCTTTAACACTTAAAAACTATGTATGCATGATCATGAGAATGCACATGCTAATGAAAAATCACAAGGCATTTAACTTGAACCACTTAGACAAATTACAAATGCCTTCAAAATGATTGGGCATGTAAAAATCTAAAACAAAATCAAGTCTTCAACCTTGGTTCAATTCCTCTTACAGCTTTCTTTAAACTTAACAATCTCCCCCTTTTTGGCTTTGAGCATGCCAAATCAATTTTCCATTTTGTCTATTCTTTTGATTGCTTTAGATGGATGAATGATTCCTAAAATCTAAGTCAGCTTTTGCAAGATCAAGCATAAGCATCCATCATTTAAAAAACATGCTCCCCCTCACTTGGGTAGATTCTCTCCTAATTAAAAGCATTCATGCAGTACATGTTACATAGCATATGTTACATACCATTTTCTCCCCCTATATCATACAATATTTCAATCATTACTCCCCCTAAATTACAAATATTTCTCCCCCTATTTGGCTTATCAAAGACAAAAAAAATGATTATAGGAAAAACAGGGGAATGAAAGGAGAGAATAAGAAACACTTGTATTAAAAACAAATCAACCAGTACATTAATCAAACACAAATTTAAAATACTGAAGCAAGCATCAACCTAAGCAATAATTGACAGAAGACAACAAGAGCATGAAGAAACAGCAACTAGAGAAAAACAAAAAGCACCCTAAGCTTATTTATCCATATCATCCAATACAAGCCTAGCTTCTATCTTCTCTAATCTAGACTTCATCTCTTCCAAAGATGAATTTGTCTCAGCTCTATGCTCATGATGAAGAGACAACAGTGCATCCATCTTTTGAATCATTAGAGACTCAAAAGGACTGTAGGAAGGTTGAGCAGAAACTTCACCTTCTTCTCCTTCTTTTACATCAGCTTCTTCTTCACCTTCAGCTGGTGGCAATTGTTGCCCTGCCATCTTCCATCCATAAGGAGTTTTGACCATTCCAAGCTTGGTTAAATGTTTTTCCTTAATGAGGCTATTGCTGGAGTTTTTGTTGTCAACAACCTCATTACTAACATCAACCTTGAAGTAATCAATGAATCTGGAAATCAGGACAGCATATGGAAATGGGTAATTCATCAACCTTTTGGACTTAAGCATTATCTCGTGAATAATAAGGATCTAATTCATCTGAATGCCATTTTTCAAACCATAAACAATCTGAAGATCATCATCTGTGGCTTGAGCATGGTTAGTGGACCTAGGAGTTAGGATGTAGGTGATGATGTAGTGAAGGAGTCTGTCCTCATGAGTCATAGGACCTGTGCTGAGCCTCAACTTTAGCCTCATTTGAGGATCAGGTAGCATTCCTCTGTAGGTTTCCACCCTATTGTATCCTTCAGCTTCCTCCTCAAATTTCCTTTCTCCATTAAAGGAAATACCAGCAACCTCCTGCCAAATTTCAGGAGTAATTTCCATGGCTACCCCATTCACCTGAGACAGGATTGTCCCCTCCATAGAAAACTTAGAACAGGTGTAAAACACCTTCACTAATTTAGGGTAAAAGGTACCCTTCATCTCAACAAATCTCTTCAAACCTTGGGCTTCAAGCATGGCTGGGAATTGAGAGCCTTCCTTACTGAACCAGCCAAGGTCAAGGTGTTTTGGAGAACATATCAGTTTGGTTGCATTGAATTGGAGGCAAGTCATTTTCTCTCTCTCATTTTAAAACCAATGGTCTAACCTACTTACTGCTGGGTTAGAAGTTTCAGCCTTTCTCTTAGAGGATTTGGTTCTCTTAGGAGCAGACATAATGGCTAAGAGAGGAAAAGCTATATGGACAAAGGTTCAAGACTCAGATAAGGAACAACAAGGCTTAAGATAAAATATGAGAATGTTGTGTTTTATCCCATTCAACATAGGCTATTTATATAGAAGATTTTGGCTCCAAGATTGAAATTCAAAATGTGTAACTGTTAATACGAATTAACCCACTAAAATAAAAGAACAGTAGATTCAAAATTTGAATTTGGGGGCAATTGGGCAGTTACAATTTCCAAGATAAGATCTACAGATTCTGCAGTAACTCTATGGATAATCGATTCTATACTTATGTAATCGATTATTTCATAAGCAGAATCAGTTTTTGCAAAGGCTGTAATCGATTATTTCGAAGTGTAATAGATTATTACAGTAAAATTTCAAGTTTTCAGACAATTTCCATACAATTTAATCGATTAGCATTCACTGTAATCGATTATTCCAGTGAGTTTGAATTTTATAAAAGGATTTTAAGCTTATGTAATCGATTATTTCGATGGCGTAATCGATTATTCTAGTGACTTTCATTTTCTGGAAAAGTTTTCTCATGAAGAATAATCGATTATCCTTTTACTGTAATCGATTACACTAGTACAAACATCATTCTAAACAGCATTTCAAGTTCATTTAATCGATTAATTCGTGGCATAATCGATTATTCTAGTATGATTATCAGAATGACTAGTGACTATGCAGCACATATAAACTTTGTATGATTTTGAGATTAAAGACCAATCAATGATGCAATTTCATGTTAATGAGCATATACATATCAAGCTAACACACATTAGATTCATCCAATATTCCTAACATGTTTCTAAGTGTGTAAAATCTATCTCTATCAAAAGGCTTAGTGAAAATATCAGCTAATTGATAATTGGTTTCAACAAACTCAATTTTGATATTACCCTTTTGGACATGATCTCTGATAAAGTGATGTATGATTTCAATATGCTTGGTCCTTGAGTGCATGATAGGATTTTTGGATATGTTGATGGCACTAGTGTTATCACACAGCAATGGTATCTCCTTTATCTCAACTCCAAAGTCTTGAAGTTGTTGCTTCAACCAAAGGCTTTGTGCACAACAGCTTCCAGCATAAATGTATTCAGCTTCAGCAGTGGATAAGGCAACACATGATTGCTTCTTATAGTGCCAAGAAATCAGTTCCTAACATATGGCATGTTCCACTTGTACTCTTTCTATCAATTTGCACCCTGCAAAATCGGAATCAGAATATCCAATCAAGCTGATAGATGTACCTTTTGGATACCAAAGTCCTACTCTTGGTGTAGACTTGAGATACTTGAGGATTCTCTCGACTGCAGTTAGATGAGATTCTTTGGGATGTGCTTGGTATCTAGCACACAAGCAAACACTTAACATGATATCAGGTCTACTAGCAGTTAAGTATAACAAGGATCCAATCACTCTTCTATATTTAGACTCATCAACACTTTTTCCCCATGTCATCTGTGTCAAGATAGGTAGAAGTTGCCATTGGTGTTGCAGCATCCTTGCAATTCTCCATTTCAAACTTCTTGATCATCTCTTGACAGTACTTGGCTTGACTAAGGAAAGTTCCATTCTTTAATTGCTTGACTTGTAGTCCTAGAAAGAATGTAAGTTCCCCCATCATTGACATCTCAAATTCACTCTGCATTGATACTGAAAATTCTCTGCACATAGATTGATTAGTTGAACCAAAAATAATGTCATCTACATAGATTTGAACCAGCAATATATCATTTCCTCTTTTATTGATGAACAAGGTTTTGTCAACTTGACCTCTTATGAATGATTGTTCAAACAGAAATTTACTTAACCTTTCATACCATGATCTTGGTGCTTGTTTCAAACCATACAAGGCTTTTCTTAATTTGAAAACATGGTTAGGATGTTTGTGATCAATAAATCCAAGGGGCTGGTCTACATATATTTCTTCTTCAATGTAACCATTTAAAAATGCACTTTTGACATCCATTTTAAACAATTTGAAATTCATCAAACATGCATATGCAAGTAACAACCTTATAGCTTCTAATCTGGTTACTGGAGCATAAGTTTCATCATAGTCTATGCCTTCCTCTTGGTTGTATCCTTTAGCAACCAATCTAGCCTTATTCCTTACTATGATTCCACTTTCATCCAGCTTGTTTCTAAAGACCCATTTTGTGCCAATAGGTTTATGAGTTGATGTTCTAGGGACTAACTCCCAAACTTCATTTCTTTTAAATTGGTTTAACTCATCATGCATAGCCATTAACCAACGTTCATCTAACAAAGCTTGATCAATACTTTTTGGTTCAATTTGTGAAACAAAATCCATGGTACATCAAAGATTTCTTAAAGATGATCTAGTAGAAACTCCCTTGGATACTTCCCCTATTATATTGTCAAGAGAAAGATCTTTCGTTGTCCTCCCATCCTTGTGCTTTTGTAAAGGTGTAGAATGTTCCAGTTCATCATTTGGTTTAGCCTTTTCTTTGTCATTTAGATCATTAACTTGCAAGAACTCTTCCTTTTGTCCTGCATCATCATCACACTCCAAATTCTCTTTGGAAGGATTAGATTCATCACAAATTACATGGACAGATTCCTCAACACACAATGTTCTTTTATTAAAGATCCTATAAGCTTTACTTTACAAAGAGTAACCAAGAAAAATTGCTTAATCAACTTTAGAATCAAATTTGCCAAGAGAATCTTTACCATTGTTTAATACAAAACACTTGCAGCCAAATGCTCTCAAATGAGATATGTTTGGTTTCCTTCCTATGTATAGTTCATAAGGAGTTTTCTTCAAAATAGGTCTTATGAGAATTCTATTCGAAGTATAACAAATCGTACTTACAGCATCAGCCCAAAAGTGCTTAAGCAAGTTTGTTTCATTTAGAAGTGTTCTTGCACCTTCCTTAAGAAATCTATTTTTCCTCTCCACAACACCATTTTGTTAGGGTGTTCTTGGAGCTGAAAAATTGTGATTAATTCCAAACTCTTCACAAAATTTTTCAAAGTATTCATTTTGGAATTCTCCACCGTGATCGCTTCTAACTGAAACAATATTGCAAGCTTTTTCATTTTGAATTATCTTGGCTAACTTTCTAAATGTTGTGAATGCATCACTCTTGGATCTTATGAACAAATTCCATGTGTATCTTGAGTAATCATCTACAATAACAAGACCATAGAAATTTCCTCCCAAGCTCATGGTTCTTGAAGGACCAAATAAATCCATATGAAGCAACTCAAGAGGTGTAGAAGTAGAAACAACATTTTTTCTTTGAAAAGAATTCTTTGTTTGTTTCCCTCTTTGACAAGCTTCACATATTTTATCCTTCTCAAACTTAAGCTTAGGTAAACCTATGACCAAATCCTTTTTCACAAGTTTATTCATGTGATGCATGTTTATATGACTAACTCTTCTATGCCATATCCAAGTTTCATCAGTTTTACTTACAAGGCAGCTAGTCTTATGAATGTATGCATGGTCAATGGACAAAACATAAATGTTACCCTTTCTCTTACCAACATGGATAACCTCACCACTTTGACTGTCACAAATCAAACAGCAATTGTCATTGAATGACACTTTAAATCCTTTGTCACATAATTGACTTATGCTTAGGAGATTGTGTTTCAAGCCTTCAACATATAAAAAATTTCTGATTATAGTTTTGAGGTTGTCTCCTATGCTTCCTTCTCCAATTATCTTCCCTTTGTTATTATCACCGTAGGTGAAAAATCCTCCATCTTTTAATATAAATTTCTAAGCATGGAAATATCACCTGTCATGTGCCTAGAGCAGCCACTATCAAGATACCATAGTGATGATTTTGCTCTTAGACACACCTGTAAAATTCAAATCAAGTAACAAGGAAAGGTACCCAATTGAGGTTGGGTCCATAGGGGTTAGCTCTTTTCTTTTCCTTTTTCACCCAAACACATTCTCCATTAGGCACATAATATTTTCTTGCATAGCATTTAAAAGATATATGCCCATTTTTCATGCAATAGTTACAAGTTACAGTTCTTGATGATCTTTCAAAGTAAGCATTTTGATTATTCTTTGATTTATAAAAACTTCTTTGATTCTTCTGTTTTGGTGGTACAAATATGGTTTTTCCACAAGATTTTGAACCATGTTTGTATCCCAAACTAGAAGTATCTCTAGCATATTTTTGCACACTTAGCATTTCAGCCAAGTTGCATTTTCCTCTATACAACCTTCTCAAAAGATCAACCAAATAGTTATTTTCTGAAAGAAGTAACATATACTTTTCTCCTTGCTTCTTTTGAAAGCATCAAACTCATCTTGTAACAATTTGCATTTTTCTGCCTTAGAAGAGGAAGGACATATACAACCATTGGCCTTGTAACTTGAAAGAAATTTTTCTTTCTCCTTTTTCAGCTTACAAAGTTCACTTTGCATTTCTGCAAGTTTGGTGATATGTCATCTTAGATCTCCTTTCAGCTTATTATTTTCCTTTGCTAGCCTTTGAGCCTCATCATGCATTTCATGAAAAGCATCAACAATGTTATCATATTGAGAGCTTACCTCAGATTCAGCACTTGAGTAGTCATCATCACTCAAAATTGAAGTGAAGCATACATTTGCTTCTTCTTCATTCTCACTGCTTGATTCAGAACTTGTTGATTCATTATCTTCCAATGCAATGTAGGCTTTCTTTGGCTTTCCTTCCTTCTTAATCTTCCTCTCACCTTGTTGTTTCTTTAAGAAGATTGGACATTCAGATTTGATGTGTCCAGGCTTTCCACATTCAAAGCATGTAAAGTTGGTGGAGGTGTTGCTGTCATTCTTTTTGTTGTTGTTGTTGTTGAACTTTTTGAATTTTCTGTTTTTGTTTCTTTTCATGAATTTGCTGAACTTTTTGATAATAAGATGCATGTTGTCATCTTCATCTTCCTCACTTGAATCTTCTTCTATTTCAACCTTAGATGATGCAGCTTTCAAAGCTATGCTCTTATGTTTCTTTTCTGCATCTTCAGCATTGATTAGTTGTGACATTTCAATTTCATATTCAAGTAGCTTACCAAACAATGCAAACATGGATATCTTGGATAGATCTTTTGACTCCTTGATAGCTGTGACTTTTGGTTGCCATGGCCTTGTGAGACACTTCAAGATTTTGATATTCAATTCTTCAGTATCAAAGGTCTTCCCAAGGCTAAGAAGATGATTGACAATATGTGCGAATCTTGTTTGCGCTGAGAAATGGTTTTTGTATTGTTCATGTTGAATATTTCATACTCATGAATCAAGGCATGCTTCCTTGATCTTCTAACTTCATCAGTACCTTCATGAGTTACTTCTAGCATTTCCCACATTTCTTTTTCACTCCTGCATCTCACAGTTCTAAAAATTAATCAGAAGACAAAGCAAATGTTATCATATTTTTTGCTTTAAAGTCATATTGCACAATCCTCTTTTCTGCATCTGTCATTTCATCCCATTCTTTGGGAACCAGTTTATTATCAATAGTTTTTGTAGGAACCAAAGGGCCTTTTTCAATTGCATTCCATGCACCGAGATCATTGGATTGAATAAAGATTTGCATTCGATTTTTCCAAAAACTAAAATGCTCACCCTCAAACATTGGTGGATGATTGAGAGAAGCTCCCTCTCTAAAGGTTATTTGAGTAGTATTCATTTTCTTTTAAAAAGAAAGTGATTTTAAATATCTTTCAAGAACCAGCTCTTGATACCAATTGAAAACACAATGAATATACTGCAAATGAACTAAGAGGGGGGGGTGAATTGGTTCAAACTGGAAATTTAAAACTTTCTGAAACAAATTGCGGAATTAAAACTTAGGATCGTATCACAAGTTCACCTTTATCAAATTCAGAAATCTTTCTTCACCCAAGATTAACCTTAGTTATGAAAGCAATGACAGAAAAATGTTTCTTTGATAATAATATTTGACTTCACAAAGACATGTAATGAAACATACAAAATTCTAAACACAAGACAAAGCAATTATACTGGTTCACCTCTCAACCTTGGAAGCTACATCCAGTTGCTTCCAACCCACACTAGATTAGAGTAATTACTATATCAAAGAAACTTTTACAAGCAGTTTACAAGTGACCTCTTTATCAACACTAGACAAAGATACTAATTCTAAAACCCTATTAGAATACAAATCACAAGATAATGAGAACCTTTCTCAGAATCCCAAACCTAGAGAACCCTACTCTAGTATGCTTGAAAAGAAACCAATTGATATATCACAATACAACAGAAAATGTTAGAACTTCTAAAAGATAGGTTCAAGATAAACACAACCTGAGATCTTTCATGTATGAATAAATGAAATGAAATGAGATTACCACACTCTTCAGGTTGTAAAGCATAATAGCTCAGTAACACAATCTTGAAAACCTTCTTTCTTGAAAACATCTTCTCTAAAAAACTTAGAAATCTTGATCACACAAGATGTTGTTTGAACTCAGAGTAAAACAGTAATTTGGACACTTTTGAAAGATTAGAAACTTTTGGGTAAGTCACTCTCCTTCAGAGTAAATCGTTCAATGTCTATTTATACGAAAAAGACTCACCAAGCTTTATATAAAACAGAATTAACTGACAATAATCGATTAATCCACTAGTGTAATCGATTAAATTGTCATATGTAATCGATTAAAGTAACTAGATAATCTATTAAACTGTTCATTAGCTTTCTGGAAATGGTTTCATGAACACAATAATCGATTAAACCGTACAGTAATCGATTAAAACAGAATAGCATCATGAAAAATGAATTCAGATAATCGATTACAAAAGGAGGTAATCGATTAAACCAGTGATGCTGGTTTTTCATAAAACACTGTGTAATCGATTACAAGAAACCAGTAATCGATTAAACTGTTCTTCAAGGCTTTTCCATAATAGTTTGAATGTCTTTAATCGATTAATTTGATTGTGTAATCGATTAAAGCAGTAAAATTTGCTTTTTTAAAAAAACATAGCCTTTGAGAACTTAACTTCTTGTAAAACCATTTGATTTCTCTAATATTTAAAAACTATTTATGCATGATCATGAGAATGCACATGCTAATGAAAAATCACAAGGCATTTAACTTGAACCACTTAGACAAATTACAAATGCCTTCAAAATGATTGGGCATGTAAAAAGCTAAAACAAAATCAAGTCTTCAACCTTGGTTCAATTCCTCTTGCAGTTTCCTTTAAACTCAACAACACCCCCCATGTAATACCCCGGATTCTAAGCTCCTAATTTGGACGTTTGTGTGTGTAATTATGTTGCTTAATTACTTGTGCTATTTTAGTAAATGCTGGTTGTTATTGTTCTGCCTTGGTATGCGTGTTTTATGATGGATGAGTTAAGTCAACCTTGATTGGCTGTGGTTGCTATCCGTACACGTAAGGTGGACATGTCCTGTCAGCTGAATATTTAAGAGCGTGAGTGTGCAGTGGAAGCTTATTCATCTCTCTTCTCTTTGCACTTTCCTCTTGCTTTTCTCTGTTCTCTCTCTGAAACTCTCACCCATAACTCTCTCCCTTTCCTTTAGCCTTTCTGTGTTGCCTTTAACCCACGAGAACCACCATCGTGCCACAAACCCCGACGTCGAGGAGGAACTCATGGTCGGAATAGGAGCTCGATACAATAGGTCGTGTAAGCTGCAAAAAATGAAGCTCTGGTTAGGTAAGGGGAGCTTATCATGTTTAATAACGGTTTCAGGTAGCATGGTTGAGGACCAGAGAGTCCGAACAGGACGATGGTTGCATGTCTCATGTGTGTGTCGTTTTCCAGTAAACTATGCTTGTTGATTGAATATAATGGGTTGCGCCTTGCGTTCGCTAGTGGGCTTTTGTGTTGGAGTTAAAGATGTTCTGGTGTGGTGTTCTGGAATAAGGGGGGAGGGATTGATGTTGTAAGAACTCTCGGTGTATGTGTATGTGTTTGTGATATCGACTGTCGAGATGGGTTGGTCGAGTTGTATGTGTAAGTGCTTGTGATATCGGCTGCCGAGATGGGTTGGCCGAGTTGTATGTGTATGTGCTTGTGATATCGGCTGCCAAGATGGGTTGGCTGAGTTGTATGTGTATGTGCTTGTGATATCGGCTGCCGAGATGGGTTGGTCGGGTTGTATGTGTATGTGTTTGTGATATTGGTTGTCGAGTTGTATGTGCATGTGTTTATGATGTCGATTGCCAAGATGGGTTGGCCGAGTTGTATATATATATACGTGTAGTGTTTGTGAACGACATATGTGAGTTACATTGAAGTCAGCCTATGCGATGGCTTGAGATGTTTTGTTCCTTGATAGGGCCATAGTGAGAGGCTAGGAATGAACCTGTGAGATGCTGGGATCGAGTGGTGGATCTTGTAAGGGACCACAGTCAGTGCATCAGTGAGCCCGTGTTGGGGCGGCCCTCGTTTGGGGCAGTGTGTATGTAACATGGGAAGGTATGGAGGTCCCAACCAGGGCGAGAAGTTCTTGTGTCGGGCCATACGTTGATGGTGTCCATGAGAGACATACTTCATTTGCATGGCAGAAATAGAATGATTGACTGTAATAGTACGAGAAGTACTGGGGGGCCACGTCTATAGGGAGATCCTTATGATACCCGTTTGGCTGATCACCATGGGGGGGTGAGTCCTGTGCACGACAGAGTGACCCCGAAGGCAACTACAGCTATCATTTGGACCATGGATTTGGCCTATTTCTGGGATGGTACCATGTTAGACTTTTGGCAAGTGTACCAATTGTTGTTGTAAGTTACAAAATTCATAAAAGTTCGTCTCCACAGGGACTTGAGTTACTTAGTTTTTTCAAATAAAACTTAACAGTTTAATAGTTATGTACAACGAGTATGGTCGAAGTTTTGATGGTTTTACAGAAATAACGAAAGATTACGGAAGATTACGGAAGCTAATAAAACGATTTTAATTAATTCAAGAAAAGCATAGGATTGGATTTCATCATTCATACCTCGGTATCCAATTAATATTACCATGTATAAATCATTTTCTATTATTACTGATGCACACATTAATTAACCTCGAATCGATCCCTCGCAAGCGAGTTCTAAGGATATTTACCGAATATCGATCTCTCGCATACGAAGTAAATAACCCAACATTACAATTGTTACGGATAGGCCCATTTAAAGATTTGAATTCTTAAACTACCCATAGATAGAAGATATAACAGAAGATATGATCACAACAACTGCCATTCATCTAGTTAGATAATCTGAATATCTTAACCAAAGATAATGGGCCTCAACAATATCTTCCCAAGGTCCAGGTATCATCCTATAAATAAAGCATCATTCCTGGTGAAAGGTACACAACAATTCTGACTCTCTCTTTTCCCTTCACACTGCACACACAACACACCACTTGTGTTGTCTCCGGCAGTGATCATCTTCCTGGAGGTGCTTCATCTCCATAGGCATCTTCAGAGAGGGAGAGTTTGATCCCATAGCAAACCCCAGCAAACCCGCTGGGTACATTCTGTTTCTCACGAGCAGAACAGTGGCGCCGTCTGTGGGGACGATAAATTTCGAATCCCACCAATTCACAATGGTCAATACCAGAAGCCATCAGATCGCTAGACATGACGCACCACCACGCCGGAATGCGAATCTGGAGAACGTGGTAGTAGAGGATGCGGCATCTCACACCACTTCCTCTCCAGCAATGCCACCAGCTCGGACTCCACCATCAATGGCCGAGGAAGAACTAGACACCAACCAGCGTTTTATCCACAACGCTCTGAATGCTATTTTATCTCGGTTAGAGAATTTGGAGAAACGATACGAGCTTCAACGACAGGAGGACGCTCAAAATTTGTCCAAACAGCCGGGCAATCGTAATACTGAACGACCGGCGACAACGCACAACGAGCAACCTAATTCAGCAGAAAGAAGACATGAAACAAATAACTCAGCACCCACAACCGAGGCTGGTAATAGAGGACCAACCAGTCAATCTGAGCGAGCCAGAATATCCCATTCCCATTCGCGTAATGAAAGACCTCGGCCTATTCCCTCAGCCGGAATCCCAGAGCGTGCTGTTGTTGACAGACCAGCAGGAGAAATTACACGTCGGCCCAGACGAGAAGACGATACATACCGGAGGAAATATCGCCGAGGTTATCATAATAACAGCCCGTTCATCGATGAAATAGTAGAAGCCCAATTCCTGGAGGACTTCGATACCTCTTTTTTATCGAAGTATGATGGGAGCCAAGATCCCCGGGTGCATATAGATGAGTTCGATATGCAAATATGTGTCCGAGGTATTGACGAGCCTATAATTTCTCAGATTTTTGCTACTACCTTGACTGGAGCCGCTCAAGCCTCGTTTCACACATTGCCGCCACGTTCTGTCCAGAATTTTGAAGATTTTGGACAGGAGTTCTTGTTGAATTTTGCAACAAGCAAGAAGCAGCCCAAGTCCAAGTTCATATTGGGGAAAATAGGCCAGCAACACGGAGAAACATTACAGAGCTATATAGACCGATTTAAAGAAGCCGCCTTGCAAGTACAGGGTTTAGAAGAAAAGGTCCACGTGCACCTCATCTCGGCTGGGCTCAATGGGTCATCCCGTCTCGCCAAATCCATTTATAAAGATCCGGTGAAAACTTTAAATGAATTTATGATCCGTTCCAAAAAATATTTGGAATTAGAACAGATGGAGATCGCTAACTTGGCCCCGAGGGAGAATAAGAAACCTACATCGCCGAGGAACCGACGTCATGAGAATACACAATCCAATCGACAACCCTCAAATTTTCCCGCTAACCGACCTCTAAGAAACTTTCAGGACCCGAACCTCAGGTCCAAAAAGTTCGAGTGAAAATTTGACAAGTATGCTCCATTGAACGCTCCACGAGGTCAGATATGGAAGGAAGTTACATTTACGGAGATGAGGAAAGTAGAACGTCCTCGACCGATAATGAGAAAAGAGGGGTTAGACTATTCCCGATATTGTGACTTCCACAATGGGCCGGGTCATACGACTGACCAGTGCCGGGAACTCCGTGACGCGATAGAACAATTTGTTCGTGAAGGTAAACTTCGGCAATATGTTATTTGGACTCAAGGGCACCAAGGAAAAAGGAAAAGTCAGCAGGAGAATAAAGACCGAGATGAAAAGAAAACTAAGAAGGAAGAATTCCCAGAACCCGAATTCGAATGTAATGTGATCTCGGGAGGCATGGGAGGTGGAGGCGACACCGCCATTCAGCGAAAGAAATATCTCAAGGAAGTTATGTCGATAAGAGATCAGCCCAAATTCAAAGAAAACAGTAAGAAATCTGAACCACCGCTGATCTATTTCACAGAAGACGATATGAAAGGCGTAGTGCCTGGACACAAAGACGGTCTTGTCATAACAGGGACCGTGGCGAATTTTCGGGTTAAAAGAATATTTGTTGATAATGGTAGCTCGGCCGACATCATTAACTTGAGTGCATTTCAAAAGATGAATCTAAAGGAGGAGGACTTAAAACCGTGTCAAACCATGCTAATCGATTTCAATGGTGGAGGCACCAGATTAAAGGGCGCAATTGACCTCCAATTGACGTTGGGAACAAGGGAAGGTTTCAAGACAGGCCGAGTCACATTCACCGTCGGCGAGTTCACCTCGCCGTACAACATCATATTAGGCAGGCCAACACTTCATAAATGGGATATATTGATGTTCACCAAGCACCAGAAGATGAAGATGATCGGACACCTTGGCCGAGTTATTACAATCTACGGTGATCAGAAGGAGTCCCGACAATGCTATTTCAATACGATTCGAGAAACGGAGGGCGGCCCATCTTCTCCACCTCGGATTCGGCAGGGAGATCCCTCAGATCAACAAATAGAGAGGCCGGCATCTCGAAAGCCGGTTAATCTTGTGGAATTGGATATGCGAGATGTTGAAGAATGGAGACCGGAACCGGTAGACGAACTGGAAGATGTTCAGATTGGAGGATCTCCAGAGCAAATTACGAAAATAGGCGCACAGAGTAACTCAGAAACCAAAGGCAAGCTAATCCAATGCCTTAGAGAGAACCAGGACGTGTTTGCTTGGAAAGCTTACGAGATTCCCGGAATCGACCCCACATTTTGCTGTCATAAACTAGCCATGTACCCTGATTCCAAACCAGTGGCACAGAAAAACAGGAAGCTCGGCCCGGACAGAAGAGCGGCGTTGGAGAAACATATCAAAGAATTGTTGGAGGCTGGATTTATAAAAGAAATACAGTACACCACCTGGCTTTCAAATGTGGTTGTGGTGAAAAAGTCTAATGGAAAATGGCGAGTTTGTGTCGATTACACAGATCTGAACAAGTTTTGTCCAAATGACTGTTACCCAATGCCGAATATCGATCAACTAATAGATAATTCTGCCGGTTTCTAATCGTTATCATTTATGGACGCTTATTCCGGGTACAATCGGATACCCATGTACCCGGGTGATCGAGAGAAAACAGCATTCCGAGGCACAGAAGCAAACTATTGTTACGAAGTGATGCCATTTGGATTAAAAAATGCCAGAGCTACTTACCAACGAATGATGAATAAAGTTTTCGCCGATCAACTCGGACACAACATTGAAGTATACATTGATGACATGATTGTTAAAACAGATGAAAGTGGAGACCATATCCAAGATCTGGAGGAAACATTCTCCAAGCTAAGACAACACAGTATTCATTTGAACCCTTTGAAATGTGCTTTCAGGGTAAAAGCCGGGAAGTTCCTGGGTTTCATGTTAACACACCGAGGAATAGAGGCAAATCTGGATAAATGCAAAGTTGTGCTCGACATGTAATTCCCTACTAATAAATGTGAAGTCCAGCAGCTAACTGGTAGAATGGCGGCTTTAACACGGTTCCTCCCGAAATCCGCGGAAAAAGCCCTACCATTCTTCAAGTTGTTAAAAAAAGAGGCCAGTATAGGATGGAACCAAACATGCGAAGAAGCTTTTCAGGAAATAAAAAAGTGTTTGGCTTCACCCCCAGTTCTCTCGAAGTCGGAGCATGGAGAAACACTTATCCTATACCTTGCAGTAGGGGAAGAAGCCATAAGCGCGGTTCTAGTTCGAGAAGTGAACAAGTGTCAGTTGCCGATATACTTTGTAAGCCGAACTCTCAAGAACTCGGAGCTGCGTTACCAAAAGCTCGAAAAAGTGGCTTTCACTCTGCTCACAACGGCTAAGAGGCTTCGCCCATACTTCCAAAGCCATACTATAGTGGTAAGAACAAATCAGCCTATCCGACAGGTACTACACAAGCCGGATTTAGCAGGGAGGATGATGAATTGGGCCATTCAGTTATCCGAGTTCGATATCAAGTATGAAGCTCGCCAGGCAATCAAATCTCAAGCTCTGGCCGACTTCATGGTTGAGCTGACCCCGGCATTTTCCACCCAGACAAAAAATAATGTGTGGAAAGTATATGTTGATGGGTCATCTAATTCTAAAGGAAGCGGAGCCAGGATCATTGTTGAAAATCCTGAGGGAGTGTCACTCGAATAATCATTGCAGCTCAATTTTCCGACGTCTAACAATCAAGCAGAATATGAAGCACTGATTGCCGGTTTAAACCAGGCCAGAGAGCAGGGAGCGTTGAAAGTGAATGTCTTCACTGATTCACAATTGGTTTCAGCACAGATCGAAGGGCGGTATCAAACCAAGGGTCCTCTGTTAGCAAAATATCTTGCTAAAGTCAAAGAAATAATATCCGAGTTCGATGAGTTCAACATAGCCCACATCCCAAGAGAAGAAAATACTCGAGCCGACATATTGTCGAAACTGGCAAGTACAAAAGGAACGGGTAATCACAGAACAGTCATTCAACAGGAACTCGCCCAACCTGCATGCGTTATGGTGGTTTTAATAGCCGAAGATTGGAGAAGGCCGATTATAAATTATTTGGAACAAGGGATAGTGCCGGACGACGGAATAGAAGCAAAAAGATTAACCCGAGATGCATCCATGTACACAATAGTTGACGGTAAGCTATATCGACGAGGTCTTCATACCCCGTTATTGTTATGCTTAAGCTCTGACCAAACCGAGTATGTACTTATCGAAATACATGAGGGTACTAATGGGCAGCATATGGGAGCGAAGGCTTTGGCATTAAAAGCCTTTCGTGCCGGATACTTTTGGCCGACGATGCAAGCGGATGCAGCAGAGCACGTAAAGAAATGTGACACTTGTCAAAAACATGCACGGATATTATGGATTCCTCCATCCGAGTTAAAATTAATCACAGCACCGTGGCCTTTCTTCAAATGGGGAATGGATCTGTTAGGACCATTTAAAGCAACGGAAGGACAAATGAAGTGGTTAATAGTAGCTGTGGATTACTTTACTAAATGGATCGAGGCCGAACCTCTAGCTAATATCACCTCGGCCTGTGTCCAAAAATTCTTTGAACGCAATATAATAGCAAGATTCGGAATTCCGGCAGAAATAGTCACCGACAACCGAACGCAATTCACGGATAAGAAATTCCAGGAAATGATGACTGGACTCCACATAAAACACCACTTTGCATCAGTAGAGCACCCACAGTCTAATGGCCAGGCGGAAGCAACGAACAAAGTCATTCTGGACGGATTGAAAAAATGAATGCAAGAGGTCGGCCCGAACTGGGTTGAGCAACTTTATTATGTCTTGTGGGCATACAGAACCACAGCTCAAACATCCACCCGGGAGACTCCATTCAGGATGACTTATGGTTGCGAGGCCATGATACCTGTAGAGATCGGCCAACCATCTTGGAGGAGGCAAATGTCACATATAGACAACAATAAGGCATTAGCTGCTGAGCTAGATATGATAGAAGAAGTCCGGATTGCAGCACATCGCCGAGATCTACACATGAAGAATATCTCGGCTCGGAAATTTAATAAAAGGGTAAAACCAAGATCTTCGAGAAAGACGATCTCGTACTACGACGTGCGGACATCGGCAACAAAAATGCCCGAGATGGAAAATTAGCACCCAATTGGGAAGGACCATATCGGGTCACCCAAAACTTGGGGCAAGGAGCCTACGTTTTAGAAACTTTGGAAGGCAAGGAGGTCAAGTGCACATGGAATGCCGACAAGCTAAAGAGATACTATAGCTGAAAAGACCCACGGCAATAAGCCCAAGATTATAAATAAATTATTTTCACGTATTTGTCTATGATCGATTCATAAGCCGGAATCCAGGCGAATCCTTAATAGAAAACGTGATCTATGTATTCATGTGTTTCTCATTGGTTATATAAGCCGAGGAACATAAACCCGACATAAATTTTCCATTGACACCACGAATTTTAAATGTATTCATGCGTTTCTCATTGGATATATAAGCCGAGGAACATAAACCCGGTATAAATTTTCCATTGATACCACGAATCTAAATAATCTTCGAAGAATAAATAAAATCCTTACAAGGACATTATATTGTGCACATTTTTGAGAGCCTAGTCGTTGTTATGTATTAATTCGGTCTTGATCAAGCCGATGTAATTATTTAATTATGGATAAATCATCGATCATATCGAAAGAATTATATCCCTAAAATTATTACAAAATACATTTAACAATTGCTAGGACAGGAACTCAGTTCCAGAAACAACATTTGAACGGATGATTTGATTAAGACACTTGGTCATTGGAACCAAGGTAATATCCGAGTAAGCAAGTCAATAACGGTGAAAGCGCGATGCATTAAATAAATTTTCAAAGTACGGAATCAAAAAGCAGAAATAAAATTGTTCTAAGTAATAAGATGTTACAAAATTAAACCGGCATCCCGGCCCTTCATTCATTCACCTGTTCGTCTATTGCCGCCACAAGAGCCTCATCTGGAGATGTGACCTCGGGATCAACGTATGGAATGAATTTGCGGTCCTTAACATAAGCCCGGCAGTCAGTTCCCTCCAAGTTCAAAGTGACTACCGGGTTCAAGAATTGGACTTGCTCTAAAGCGTTAGCAAAGGCATCCTCGGCAACCGTCCCCAGGGTTTCCTGAAACTCGGTCGCTTCCTGTTTGGCGAGAATTGCCTCTTGTTGAGTTTTCTCGTGGAGAATCCTCAAAGTGGCAAGATCTCGATCCAATGAAGAGGCTTCCGCTTGAGCTTTGCTAGCCTCAACTGAGGCGGCTTCAGAAGAAGATTTGAAGAAGTCGGCTTCCTTGTTCGACTTTTCAAGTTCAGCTCTAAGGAAAGTAACTTCTTCATTTACAATCACTAAACCTTGACGAGAGGTGGCGAGTTCTTCCTTCAACTTTAGAATCTCCTCGGATAACCTCTTGTTATCATCAGACAATTGACAGTTATCATCTTGAAGCTTGAGGCCGGCAGTCCTGGACTTGATATAACGAGTCTTCCGGGAAACTAGACTCGGAACTAAGGTAGCACATCGAAAAGCTTGAAGATGAAGCCGGTCGAGCTCTCGGAGGTCGTTATCCGAAAAAGGGGTTTCGTCAGAAAAATACTTGGGAGCCTTGGTGTAGGGAAAAAGATCTTCGACCCCTTTTTCCCAAAGGCATCCCAATGATAATGAAGAAATTTCGGGGGCAGCAAGAGAAGTGTTGGGAACAGCGCCGTCAGTAGAAGAATCCACGGCTACATCTGGGAGTAGCCGGGATCTCTTGAGTCCCCGTCCCGGCTATAGATGAAACTTCTACGCCAACAACAACAGTATCCTCGGCCGATCCCAAGGAAATTGTTGGCTGAGGACCGCTGGAAGTCGGCTTTGCAACACGACGCTTCTTAGTCTTTCTAGCCGGCATCTGATTAATGTAATTGCGACGATCAGTAGAGTTCCCGTCGTTTACTTTTCGGGGGAGACGGGGTCTGAGGTTGGCGGAGGGACCTTCTTCCATCTCGGCAGCTGAAAAAGCAATTACATAAGGTTAGTAAAAATGAAACAAAATTTTAAATACAAGACTTATATTTTTGTTAACCTTGAATCTCCCGAAACGAGTGAATTTGAGAAAGATCCGCAGCTTCAGTGTCAGACAAATTACTTTCTTCGATTCGATAAAACGAAGGGGGTTTAGAATGATGATCCTAGGTCCAATAGAGTGGAAATTTCCACTCTACTCTAGGTGCTTCTGGAACCTGGAGGAAGAATGGTTGCTTGCCGGGTTCGGCAGCAACTTTGAAGAAATTGCTTTTGAAATTTTTAAAGGAATCGGTGAAGATTGGAAAAAGACGATGGCCGGGGCGACTTCAAAGTGAAGTCCACCCCTTTCTAGTCGAAGATTCTCGGCCAGTACGACCGAAATGAATGGAAAAGAAGTAAAGGAAAATAGCAACAGTACAAGGAACATGTAATTCTACGCAAAGATTTTCAAAAGATTTTACAAAAGCCCAGCTATTGGGATGTAATTGGGAAGGAGCTAAGTGAAGGTAATCTAACAATTTCATCTCGAAATCCGATAAAGGAAAACGAATGCCGAGATGAGTAACCACATCCTTGCAAAAAAAAAAAAAAATTAGGTTCCCCGTCCCCAGCATATGAGCAAATAGGCTCGTCCGGGGCAGGGGGACGGATTGAGAAACCATCCTGGTTGCCAATAGGGAGTGCCGCTATACTTCTCGGGGTCAAAACAGAGGAAGTACGAAGTACTTCATGAGTAACCCACGAAAACTTATCAATCAAAGGAGGAAGGTCAGATTGAGATCCTGCCGAGTGGGACTCATCTACTATTTCCACTGAAGTATCCATAATGACCTACGATAAAATAAAAAAGAAAGGATTAGTAAAAATACCTGGGAAGGAAGTCGGAAGATGAAGTGAAGAAATAGCTAGTGCCGAGCTGGTATGAGAAGAAGTCGGCCTTGTGGCCCCAGGACTCGGCAACACTTTCTGGGAAAACTTAAGGACTGGGTTATGGCGACATGATTCAAGAATCTCGCCGGTTCTATCATATTGACCAATATGGGCGTAATAGTGGAACTGGTCCATGCACTTTGAACATGGTTCAAATTGAAAGTCATGGGTAAGTTTTGGGGATTCTAGGTCAGCATGGCAAGAAGGATTGGCACCCATTACAGAGGTAGTAGAAGAAGATTGAGAAGTTTGGATGAGAGCATTATGAGTAACAGTAATATTTGTTCCTGTTCGAACATTTTTACATGTAAGGGAAGGTTTTATTTGGGATTTCTTTGAAACCCCAGGACCCCTGGGAGGTCTTAATAACTCTTTATTCCATTCTTCATCAGAAATTGGAAGACCCCAAAGCCAAAATGCGGATTTGGGGGAAACGTTCTTGCGAACGAAGGCTTCCTTGTAACACCCCGTAGGCCTCCGGTGCGTTAACATTAATAATATCAGTTTAGTGTGCAATTATCATAAAATAGTATTCAGCGGAAGTGCAGAATCGTTTTTCTTGATTCATTATGTATGGAATATCAAACTGTGAAATCATAATAATACAAAACACAATACAATCCCATGCTGATCCAGTTTCCCCATTCATATATCAAAACCAGACATCTTAATAATACAGGCAGATAACAGATATAAGACAATTATACTCGGGGGAAAGTCACATATCATATATAACAGGGTTCTGTACATGTACATATCAATGTCCATAGTCCACACCACACATACCGTGGTGGTACAAAAGAATATCAGTCCTCCATGAGGGAGTACAGAACTCTTCATCAAAATAAAAATAAAAGAGCCATCCAACTCCTAGCCTAGTCTCAACTGGGCCTCCTGCCCTGAGACTGCTCTTCTCTTCCAAAAATATCACCTGAAATCATGTAAGCCCCACACGGGGTGAGATAACATATCTCAGTAAGCTCAGGGTTCTCGGGAAATCATTCCCACCCTGGCCCACAGATTCACAACACATAAACAGGTATATAGGTCATATATGGCTCACTGGCCTCAACATAACATAAACATCATCACAAACAAATCTATGACAGGAGGCAGAGCTCCTCGATGCCTGGCGGAGCTCCTCAACGCCCACTGATGGAGCTCCTCAACGTCAGTGCCTGTCATAGTGTGGCAGAGCTCCTCAATGCCACGGGCGGAGCTCCTCAACACCCAATAATACCCGGCGGAGCTCCTCAACGCCGGTATGTATCTGTTGGCCAACAGTTCTGGCAGAGCTCCTCGATGCCAGGGACGGAGCTCCTCAACGTCCAGAATACCCGACGGAGCTCCTCAACGTCGGTATTCTTCTATTGGCTAACAGATGTCTCAAGCACAGCACAAACATCAAATGCAATTGCATACAATCTCAATACAAGTAATGCAATAGCCAATGCATGCATCATGAATCATGACCAACACTCCCCAGGAGTGTGGTGTGCAACCAAAACGGGAATTCATCCCCAAGAAACACTGAACTTACCTGGTAAGGTCTCAGTCAGTAATTCCTTCCCAGGTCTGTGGCTCTTGCCACCAACAGTCTCAGAATCAAAGCCTAATCAAGGCACATGTAAACCTTATATTAAAATAAGCCCTCAGGCATACAATTCACCATACATAACATATCAGAAATCCCTTATCCTAGGGTTTAATCAATATCTGCCCACACAAGGCTTTTTCTCAGGCTCAACATAAGCATAACTAAGGCTCTGGCATCTCAACAGATAATCACAAGTGACCATCACACAGGTCACACAGATAACACAGAGCCAAAATTCAAAGTCATCAGAATTTAAAACTGAAAACTAATCCTTCATCATTACATTGCCCTGAGTAAGTTTCTCTACAGGACCCTGGGCTAATTCTAGCCCCATTTCACTGTGGGTCACATTACTCAGGAAATCCCAAATTCCCAATTACCCAAAGGAACTTGAGTTTCTTACCTCAGCGGCGACTCAATTGACCTCAGAACAGCTTTCCCAAGCTCTGGTGTCCTTCCTAAGCCGCTGTTCTCAGCCAACTCAAGTCTTTGAGCTAATTCTTTGAGAAAGGATTTCTCACTCACAAGGGTTTTCAAAGAGAAGGAATGAAGGATTCAAGCTTTCTAGGTGATTCTCACAAGCTTATAGGTCATTGGGAGGTGTTTAGGCTAGTATATAAGGCACTAGGGAGCTTGGAACGTCCATTAATGGAGGCTGGAGGTCCAGGGAAGAAGAAAACCTTTTTTCCTCTCCATTTTCGCGTTCTGCCCTTTATATACTCAGCCTGCCCGAGCTCCCGCGCGATCCGCGCCGTCTCCCGCGCTATCCGCGCCACAATGGCGGTGCTTCTGGCGCTATCAGCGCCATCCCCGCGCCAACCGCGTGAACATTTCGAAACCTTTGGCGCTACCCGCGCCACCTCTGGCGCTGTCCGCGTGGAATTCCAGTGAGAAATGGTTTTCCAGGCCACTTGCCGCGCGATCCGTGCCACCCATGGCGCTATCCGCGTGGGCTGGAAAACTTTGGCGCCATCAGCGCCAGACCTGGCGCCATCCGCGCCACACCCTTAACAGGGTTATCACATGACTTAGGGTTATCACATTCCTCCTCAGGAGTGAGCTTCATTACTAAAATTAAGAAGGAGGAGAAAAACTTAAAAGCAAAGAATACCTAAAGGAAATAACTAAGGAGGCAGATATTCAAAGATCGAATAATGCAAAGGGAAGACGAAAAAGGAATACAATATAAATTAAAAGGAGATGCAGTAAATACCTGGAAAAAGAACTTCGAGTTAAGCCTCAAGGAATGCAGAAACATAGGGAAGAACACAGCGAAAAGAAGCGTATCAGGTGTTAAGGAGATAGGAATGAGAATGAAGATAGGCAAAATGAAGGAAATACTTGTAAATAGTGATAACCGCCAAAAATATCCTCGCGAAACGTTTCAAAAAATGTGGTTTACAAGATATGATCAGACACTCAGGGGCATCAATGATATTTCCCAACTCGTACAAGGGGCAAATCAGGAAGACATTTCCATACTCATGATGGAAGCGTGGTAAATAGAAACGGCGCATTAAATGCTGAGAGTAAGGAACGTCGCCAAGGAAAAGGTGAAAAGACAACCCCTCGTCTTTTCAGATAACTCCAGAATAAATTAGAAAGCCGAGATTTTCATCACGATCCTATAGAATATATCTTGGTTTCCTAAGGGAACTCGGATGAGACCAATAGACTACGGAAATAAATAGCTCGGATACAGCTAAGAGATCGGACCGTGTTAACACCTAAAAAGATACATACCTCGGCAGTAGAGCGAGCAACAATATCTCGGTGAAAGATTCAAACTCGGCAAGAAATAGCTCGGCATGAGATAACCACAGTAATCTACGACGGTATGAAGACTTTGGATTCAATCTAGCTCGGACCTATCCGTTTGATACATCCCAGTCATCCAGAATACTAGATAACCGGGCTGTGGGGCATCTGTTACGGATAGGCCCATTTAAAGATTTGAATTCTTAAACCACCCATAGATAGAAGATATAATAGAAGATATGATCACAACAACTGCCATTCATCTAGTTAGATAATCTGAATATCTTAACCAAAGATAATGGGCCTCAACAATATCTTCCCAAGGTCCAGGTATCATCCTATAAATAAAGCATCATTCCTGGTGAAAGGTACACAACAATTCTGACTCTCTCTTTTCCCTTCACACTGCACACACAGCACACCACTTGTGTTGTCTCCAGTAGTGATCATCTTCCTGGAGGTGCTTCATCTCCATAGGCATCTTCAGAGAGGGAGAGTTTGATCCCATAGCAAATCCCAGCAAACCCGCTGGGTACATTCTGTTTCTCACGAGCAGAACAACAATCATAATCACGTGCTATTTACAATCTAAACGTTATGCTCTATTCCTAGCAACGTAACGTAAAGAGTAAAATTATTCAGTTCAAATTCTAAGAGTACTTCCCAGTTAAACTTAGAATCCAATTTCATGAAACTAGTGATCAAGTAGAATCAAACATTAAGAACGGAATAAAATTACCAATAATAAATAGAAAAGACTTATGCATAAATAAATATTAAAAGAGATACTTAAAAGTAGAAGATTACATCCAATCCTTAAGAGAAACTAACCAAGCATGGAGAGAACCTCCTTAAAAGAAGAATTGATGAAGGGCCCCATCACCGCTTCTTTCTGGCTGAGTCTCCACACTAATTCTCACTTCTCTCACTTTCCTAACCTACCTACTTACTAATATTTAAGCTCCTAAACTAAAGAACAAGCTTAAGGAAGCAAGAGAATGAAGAATGGAGTTGAAAGGAATGATTGGAATGAATGGGATGCATGGCTAAAAGCCACTTGCATGCCCACTTGTAGAAGCCACTCGCCCAGGCGACCAAAATACACATGAGTCACTCGCCTGGGCGAGTTAAAAGATGGTTCTGGAGAGTGCTTTTGGGCCTTGATGGAATTTGAGCCTGTTTTGCTTGTAACACCTCCCATGTTTACTTTATGATCCATTTTTGCTTGCTTTATGTGTTCGGAAGCTTCGAAATTTCTTGAACCTATCAAAATGCAACATATGATTGGATTAATCTTCCGAAATATAAAAACTACATTCATACAAGTAATAAATATAATTTAACTAGGTTTAGGGAAAGTTTATAAGCAAAGTTATTGAAATCAAAAGATAAGTGCCTGTATTTGAAACATGAATTTAACTGAATTAGGGCACTTATCATACCACATTGCATGTTGAGAGTTGAGACAGGAGCATGCATCATGCTAGACATTTTTAAGTCGACTTGTGGAATGTTCCTGAATGCTTATTTATGTTGGTTGCGTGTTAATATATATGGACTTTGTGGTGATACTATGACGCTTGGATTGTTTTCCCTTGACTGATGTTACATTTTCCTTGCTATTTTATATGATGAGCTCACCCTTGCTTTGTTGTGTCATGTGGGTTGATACTTGTGATGATCGAGAACCTGGTTCGTGTGAACAGATGGACAGCAGTAGGTGATCTGGGAAGATAACAACAGTTTAGTTGGAGCCGCCGAGTTGTCGGGATGTCAATGTGACGGATCCCGGGCATGGGTCATGTTTGGCTGACTACACCCCTGGTTTTGATAGTTACACTTATATTTTGCTAGGTGCACCCCTGACGTTTAATTCCTTACTTCAATTGTAAAGCTTTTGTACGTTTTAAATATGGACAGTTGTACTTATAATTAAAACACGTTTGTACATACATATTTAATTATGTTATTGGAATGTTCCATACGTGCTCTATTTATGTTTATGATTATCATGTGATTGCGAAAAATTTACCATAGTTTTCTTTAAAGCAAGAAAAAGGGGTGATCTTTTTATCAAAGATTTCGTTAATGTTGTGATTAAGAGTAGAGATATAGTAGCGACGTGGCGGGTCGTTACACCCCACACAAGCACCACCCGACGAAGAGGGGACGGGGAAAGCTACAGGCCCAAAACCTTCGACCCTTATTTCTAAATGGGGGTGCCCGGAGCACCCCATCTTGTCATTTGTTGTTGCTCATTCCCGTTAGGCTTAGGCCGAAGTGTTTGGCGTTTCCTTTTTCGCGCCTGCTCATGCTTTGCTGACCTATCGCTTGGTAAAGAGAAGAGAGTACAAAAGAATAGTAAACATAGCACACCGCAGAAAATTCTAAATATGAGAAGTCCCCCTTGGATTTGAGAAGGAAATGAAGAACGAGAATGAAATGAAATGAGGTGTTTTCAGCTCTAGTTTCGGATGAGCTTCTCCCAATTATGTATGGTAAAAAAGATAACTTATTATTACAATAAATTTTTCTTGGAAATAAAATACTTAATAGAATCATGATTCCATTGTACAATCGAACAATTTTATTGTGCAAAATTTTTTGTACTCCCCTAGTGCAGAGGAATCATGATTCTATTATGTTATACAAAAACATGAAAAAAATGGAATCATGATTTCGTTGTGAAAAAATAACATAACAGAATCATAATTTCATTATAAAAAAAAGGGAAAAAAATACCTTCACTAACGTGAATGTAAAGAGTGAAGAGAGGGGAGAGAGGAAAAAAAGAAATGAATGAATGAAGAGAGGGAGAGAGAAAAAGATAAAAGAAATGAAGAAAGGGAAGGAGAAAAGAGTGGTGGGGTGGGGAAAGGTGGGATGAAATGTTTAAATGATATTTTGGTAATTGCTCTTGACTGATAAAGGGCCAAAAATAATGTTATAGGGGCCAATAATAGCACCTACTTAAAAATCATGATATGTTAGTTAATTTCAACAATTATTTTAAAAGTCATATAAATTTTTTTTAATTGATTAAAAGTGTAAAGCTTTTTACTATGTATCTCTATTAAGCTTATATTTAAAGAAAAATTAAATTAAAATTAAAACTAATGATTTAAAAAATATGGAAAGGAAAAGTTTAATTTTTTTTTCATTATCATTGTAAAAATCCACTATCAATCAATAAGAAATCATAATTAATATAACTTTTAAGTTTTTTCATGAAATTAATAAATTTATTATACATAAAATTTTTGTGATTAATTAATAATATAAAATTATTTTACACCCATCAATATATATAGGAAGCAAATAACATATAACTTATAAAAGATATTATTTGAATTGTTTTAATTTTTCTTATAACTTCAATTTATCTACTTATATAAAATTTTAGTGAGTTAATAATTTAGTAAATCTATTTGCATAAGAAACAACATTAAGACAAAAAAAAGTCATCTGATAATCAAGTTATACATTTATTTGAATTGAATTCCTCCATTTGATTAATTCAAATCAACATATAATGTTTGGAGAAATTCAATTCAAATTAAGCATATATTTTATTAATTTAAATTAAAATATTTCATAATTTTAGTTAATTTTAAATTAAATTAATAATAAACATTTATTTACTTTCTCCTTTTAGCATTTCATTTCTTATAAGATATATTTAATTATTTTGAAAGTCTATGCTTTATGTACTTTTATCATGTTTAATTAGGTATCTGAATTTTTATTTTATTTTTATTAAATCTCTGAATATTTTTTTAATTGAGTCCTTTTATGTATGATAGATACATAAATCAATTATCACCTGTAAGAGTTTTTTTTCTTCAAAACTTCAACCTTTTAATAAGTGTCTCTAATTAATTTTTCATAACGATAAAACAGTCCAATTAAAACAAAACGTTAAAATACTTAAATTCAATTGAAAATTTATAAAAATATACGATCCCATCTCCACGTGCTGTGTTTAGTTCTTGACACGTGAAGGTGGCGTGGCTCCTCGGGCTGTTGTTGTGGCATTCTCTGCTGGTGGGTCCAACGTAAATGATACTACTTACCAAGGAACGGAGGAGGAGGCAAGGCAAGGCAGGTAAAATGTCCAAATGAAAACAACAGTTCCAGATTGCACTTGCAGTAACGTCATCTCTCTACCAACATTCATTCCTGAGCTCAGCTGTGACACCGAAGCAACCGCCGCCGCCTTACTTTCAAATGGGTGCCACAGAACCTGTACGTTAATGCTTTCGTTTAAAGGGGTTGGTTGCCATTTGTGCCAAGAAAGTATTAAATGAAAAAGTAATGCATTTAATGTCTGGAAATTATAAAACACATTCAATACTTACCTTGCAAAGGAAGTAGGAGAATTAGTAGGTGGATGTAGTAGGAAGATTTAAAATTATTCTTTATATGTAGGTATATATTATGTTTTTATTCTGCACCATGCTTCTGCCATATCCTACAACACCATCTGCTATATTTTATGGTGTATTTTCGGTTGTTCTTTGCTTCAGCTACAGTTTCATTCTCTTTCTCAACCACCACCTGCCACGCCAAAAAGAAGGGAGGAAGACTTGGAGAAAGGGGGTGTACATGTGGGTGTTGAAGAGAGAAAGTTTCAGAGTAATAATGATGTTAATGATCATGAAGAATCTCATCTCTCAAGTTTCCACATGTTGAACCCCACTAACCCTTTGAGAATTGTGATTAATAGCTCCACCAGAGTCGCAACTCCTTCTCCTGCCCAATCTCAACGTTCTCACACTGACACGCGCTCCATTCCAACCCCACAACAACAAGTATTTTTTTTTTTAATGGAGATTTTCATTATTTTATTGTAAGATTAGTTTGAAGGGATTCCTTGAGTTTTTAGTAATTTAATTTTCTAAGTCGTGTGTTTTTTAAGGTGAAAATCTTAACTGATTATTATTGTATTTCGTTTTTTAACAGCACCCCCAACCCCCACCCCAACCTCAACCGGTGACCCTGAATTCGAGAAGATATACCAACAGAATATCTTTGTTTCTCTTTGTCCTCCACATGTTTTTAGCTGTTGCGCTTGTGTGTTTTCTCGTGTTCAAGGGAGTCCAAGGGCTTATCCAGGAATCAGAATCTACCAAGAGGAAAGAGAAGAACGTGTTAAAGTATTTTCTTCCCCAAATGGAGGCTGCATCTTTTATGAGCATAATTCTTGCATTTTTTTGGCAAGGCGCGATTAGGAAATGGCCCACTTTTATGCTTCATTTCATACTTTGGTTTACTTTTGTGGTGTCTCTGGCTGCTGGGGTTCTTCTTATTTGCTTCCAAAAGCCTGCCACTGATGGTGTTGGAGTCTGTTTCATTGCTTTTGCAATGGGGAATGGCTTATATGCTTGTTGGGTTAGTCATAGAATTAAGTTTTGTTGTAAGGTCTTGAGTTTGTCTCTTCAACCTGTGTCCAAATTCCCCGATCTGAACAAACCCACTTACCATGTGCTTGGGGCTGGATTCTTGTGGATATCTCTATGGATTTTAGCAGTGATTGGAGTATTGAACTTCTATTTTCCTCCTTTGATCATCATTGCATTGGTGCTGAATTTGGCTTGGACTACTGAGGTCATGAGGAATGTTGTTAACATCACTGTTAGTAGGGTTATTGCCTTGTATTACCTGAGAGGAATGCAATCTAGTACCCAGTTTTGCTTTCTGAGAGCCCTGACTCGGAATCTTGGAAGTGCTTGTTTAGGGTCGCTCTTTGTGCCTGCAATTGAAGCCCTGGGAATTGTTGCCGGGGGCTCAATTTGCTTGAGGGAGAAGATGAGTTCATGTTTTGTTGTGCTCACTGTTGTTTAAGAGTCATGGAATCCATTTTCAGAAATGGCAATGGCTGGGCATATGTACAAGTAACTTGTCTTCACAAACAAACAAGTAATTCTCTGCTTAGCCTATATAATCAATGTGTTTTGAAGGTTAAAGAATTCTGAAATATCTTTTATTTTTTTTTAATTGGTTAGTTATTTCAGACTAAGATTTGTCTGTAAGCTTGATAATTTTGTGTTTATCTGATACTCTTTGGATTCTTCTGTCATATGGTACCTACCTAGTTTCAAATTTTATTGTGGCCATTTCTCTGTTCTCAAATTTTAACAGATAGCAGCATATGGAGAAGGTTTTGTAATGGCATCCCAGGACACTTGGGCCCTCTTTGAGAAGGAAGACATGGTGTCAATTGTAGACGGTGATATAACCAGCTCAATTTGCTTCCTCACAGGTGTTTGCAGTGGCTCTATTTGTGTCATTGTTGTGGCTGCTTGGACCTATAAAGTACACCAAACTTTCACAGCCACCTTATCCCTCCTCACATGCTTCATTGGATACCTTTTGGTTGGTACCCCTTATTATTTGACCACTTGATTTATTAACATGTGAACAATTAGCATGTGAACAAAGTAGTCTTAAATATTTTTTTGACTATGCAGACTAGGATTGCCATGGCAGTGCCTCATGCTTGTGTGAGTTGTTACTATGTATGCTATGCTGAGAATCCGGAGAATAGATTGTTTGATAAAACAATTAAGGATCGCCAGGCCTTGTTAAAAACTGATCGTGATGTGGTTCCTACATCGAGGGGAATTAGGAGGTATACAAGAAGGACCTTGTTATGGTAATTTCCCTTGGCCTTGGCCGAAAATAACAAAAGGCTCAGTAAAACAAAATCAATTCCAATCTCTCAACAACCCAATATTGTAACCACCAGAGAACAGAAAGAGATATAACAATATCATAACCACCATTAAGTTATTCAGTTAACCGAAGATCCCGGCCAAAGATCGTGGGCCTTAACCACCAGCCCACTAGTATCTAGGTCAGCGTTCATCGTCCTATAAATGGGAGTATCATCCATGAAGAAAGATACACACATCCTGATTCTCTCTTTTCCTTTCACACAGAGCACACACCGCACACCAATTGTGTCGTGTCCTCATTTTACTGTGATTTTTTTCCTGAGGTGTTTTCATCACTATAAGCATCCTCGGAGAGAGAGAGAGTCTGATCCCATATTAATCACCCAACAATCCTTGTTGGACATTTCTGTTCATCCTGAACGGAACATTGGCGCCGTCTGTGGAGACGATAAATTTCGATTCCCATAAAATCACAATGGTCAATACAAGAAGCCACCAAATAGAAGGATGAGACGAACCACCAAGAAACACGATTCACGAGAATGTAGTGGTAGAAGACGCTGTTTCGGATACCGCTTCGTCTCCAGCTCTGCCAGCGTCGCATCTGCCTAACAATCCACCACTAGCTGGCGAGGCTGAATCAGCGGCAACGCAGCGCTTTATTCATAATGCTCTGGACTCAATCTTATCCCGGATTGATAATCTAGAGAAATGGTATGAGCTCAAACGACAGGAAGACGTCTAGAACCTGATTGCACAACTGGACGAGTGCAGTGCCAAACGGAGACATGATGAAAACCGTCGCATCCAACACACAGAGCAGCGGATTAGAAGCATGGAGAATCCGGCACAAGGAGAGAATCACGGACATCATCAGCCGATAACAGGAAGGCGCTGTCAGGCAACCTTGGTTTCCGAATCGGAGGGATTGTCTAATCCCTAGACGCGTAATGATCAAGGACCTCGCATCTCCCCAACCGAGGTCCCAGATCATAACGCTGTAGAGAGCCTGACAGCAGAAGTTATACCCCGACCCAGGAGGGAAGATGACACTTACAGAAGGAAATACTATCGGGGTCAACATAATAATAGTCCATTCGTGGACGAAATAGTAGATGCTCAATTTCTAGAAGACTTTGATGGATCGTTCTTATCAAAATATAATGGGAGCCAGGATCCCTAGGTGCACATTGATGAGTTTGACATGCAAATGTGCATTCGGGGTATTGATGAGCCAATAATCTCACGGATTTTTGTTACCAATTTAACTGGAGCTGCGCAAACATGGTTTCACACTTTGCCACCTTGGTCTATTCGACATTTTGAATATTTTGGATAAAGATTCCTATTGAATTTTGCGACCAGCAAGAAACAGCCTAAGTCTGAGTTCGCTCTGGGAAAGATACGCCAACAACCCGGAGAAACTTTACAAAATTACTTGGATCGCTTCAAGGAAGCCGACCTACAAGTCCAAGGTCTGGAAGAAAGGGTACACGTACATCTCATATCTGCCGGAATCAATGGGTCATCCCGTTTAGCCAAGTCGATTTACAAGGATCCTATAAAATCCCTCATGGAATTCAGGATGCGGTCAAAAAAGTATTTGGAATTGAAGCAGATGGAGATCGCCAACTCGACTTCCAAGGAAATTAGAAGAAAGCCTTCCCCACCGAGGAACCGACATCAGGAAAGCGCACATACCAGCCGACATCCTGCGAATATCCACACCGGCCGACCTTCGAGAAATGTTCCTGACCCTGGTTTCAGGCCCAGGAAGTATGAAACAAAGTTTGACAAATACGCTCCATTGAATACTTCCCGGGCCCAGATATGGAGAGAAGTTGCTTTAACGGACACGAGGAAAGTAGATTGACCTCGTCCAATTTTCAAAAAGGAGGGACTAGACTACTCCCGGTTCTGCGAGTTTCACAATGGACCGGGTCATACGACTGATCAATGTTGGGATCTCCGTGATGCAATAGAGAAGTTTATTCATGAAGGTAAATTGCGACAGTATATTATCAAGACCCAGGGGCAGCAAGGCAAGCGAAAAGGCCTTCAACACGAACGCGAAAGCTGGGATGAAAAGAAGAAGATGAAGGACAATGATTTCCCAGAACCCGAATTCAAATGCAACGTGATTTCGGGAGCTATGGGAGGAGGAGGTGACACTGCTAATCAATGACGGAGATATCTCAAGGAAGTTATGTCGGTGAGAGCTCAACCGAAATTCAAGGAAAACAGTAACAAAACCACACCCCCGTTAATTTATTTTACTGAAGAAGACATGAGGGGGGTGGTTCCCAGCCATAAGGACGGCCTTGTAATAATGGGGACGGTAGCTAACTGCCGAGTTAAAAGATATTTGTTGATAACGGTAGCTCAGCCAATATCATTTCTTGGAGCGCATTCAAAAAAATGAACTTGGATGAAGAAGACTTGAAACCGTGCAAAATCATATTGATAGGTTTTAATGGTGGAAGCACCAGCCTCAAAGGTTCCATTGCCCTTCGACTCACACTAGAAACAAAGGAGGGTTTTAAGTCAGAAAAAGTCACATTCACTATCGTCGAGTTCTCTTCATCGTACAATATCATCTTGGGCAGACCGACTCTTCATAAGTGGGACATATTGATGTCCACCAAACATTAGAAGATGAAGATGGTTGGAACCAACGGCCAAGTTATCACCATATGTGGAGATCTAAAGGAGTCCAGGCAATGTTATTACAATGCGGTAAGAGAAAGCGAAGTGGTCCCTCCTCACTACCTCGGATAAGGCAAGGAGATCGGGTCGAAAAGACCGAGAAATGTTCATTCTGAAATCCGGTAAACCTGGTGGAGTTAGATATGTGGGATGTTGAAGAATGGAGGCCAGAACCTGTGGATGAGCTTGAAGATGTCTAGATTGGAAGTTTCCCAAAACAAGTCACAAAGATAGGCAAGCAGACCAATCCAGAAACCAAAGGCAAATTGATCAAATGCCTCCGAGAAAACCAAGACTTGTTTGCTTGGAAAGCCTCCGAGATCCCCGGAATAAAGCCTACCTTCTGCTGCCACAAACTAGCTATGTACGTCAGTTCCAAACCAGTGGCCCAGAAGAATAGGAACCTCGGCCCAGAAAGAAGGCAAGCTTTGGAAAAGCATATTAAGGAGCTGTTGGAGGCCGGGTTCAAAAGAGAAATACAATACACCACGTGGCTCTTCAACGTGGTAATGGTGAAAAAGTCCAATGGCAAATGGCGAGTCTGTGTTGATTACATGGATTTAAACAAAGTTTTTCCGAAAGACTCATACCCAATGCCGAGTATCGACCAGCTTGTAGATAACTCCGTCGGTTTCCAACTAATATCATTCATGGACGCTTACTCTGGATATAATCAGATCCCTATGTATCCGGATGATCGGGAAAAGACGACGTTCCGTTGAAGCAAATTACTGCTACAATGTAATGCCTTTCGGTTTGAAGAATGTCGGGCTACTTATCAACGGATGATGAACAGAGTCTTCGCCAATCAGCTTGGATGCAATATTAAATTATATATAGACGACTTGATAACTAAGACAACTGCGACGGGGAATCATATCCAGGATTTAGAGGAAACTTTCCATAAACTGAGGCAGCACAGCACAACATACGCTTAAATCCGCCGAAGTGTGCTTTTGGAGTAAAGGCTGGCAAGTTTTTAGGATTCATGCTCACTCATAGGGGAATAGAAGCAAATCCAGACAAGTGTAAGGTCGTCTTGGACATGCAGTTCCCATCCATACAATAGCTAACGGGAAGAATGGCCGCCCTGACACGGTTTCTCCCAAAATCTGCAGAAAAGGCACTTCCTTTATTCAAATTGTTAAAAAAGGAAGCTACCGTGGGATGGAACCCGGCATGCGAAGCAGCGTTCCACGAGATAAAAAGATGTTTGGCCTCGCCTCCAGTGCTTTCAAAACCAGATCCCGGAGAGACATTGATTTTATATCTCTTAGTCGGAGAAGAAGCCATAAGCGCCGTATTAGTCAGAGAAGTTGACAAGTCTCAGTCGCCAGTCTATTTCGTGAGCCGAGCCCTCAAGAACTCGGAGTTACGATACCAGAAGCTCGAAAAAGTGGCTTCCGCTCTCCTTACAACGGCGAAAAGGATTCGTCCATACTTCCAAAGCCACACCGTTGTTGTTAGAACAAATCAACCTATCCGACAAGTATTGCACAAGCCGGATTTAGCTTGAAGGATGATAAATTGGGCCATCCAACTGTCCGAGTTTGATATCAAATATGAAGCCCGGCATGCCATCAAGTCTCAAGCCTTAGCCGATTTCGTAGTGGAGCTAACCCCGACGTCTTCAAACCAGCAGGAAAATCCAGTATGGAAATTATATGTTGATGGCTCCTCCAATTCCAAGGGAAGTGGAGCCGGAGTCATCATTGAGAATCCTGAGGGGGCGTCACTCGAACATTCATTACAACTTAATTTCCCAACATCCAATAATCAAGCAGAATATGAAATGTTGATTGCCGGTCCAAAGCAGATCAGAGAACAGGGAGCGCTGAAAGTCAACGTCTTCACCGACTCACAGCTCGTTTCAGCGCAGATCGAAGGAAGATATCAAACTAAGGGGCCTTTGTTAGCCAAATATCTGGCTAAAGTGAAGGAAATAATAACAGAATTTGATGAAGTCATAACCACCCATATCCCGAGGGAAGAAAATGCCCGAGCTGACATATTGTCGAAACTGGCAAGCACGAAAGGTACGGGCAGCCACCGAACGGTCATCCAACAAGAAGTTGCCCAACCCGCATGCGTCATGGTGATCTCGGTGGCCGAGGACTGGAGGAGGCCTATCATCAATTATTTAGAACAAGGGATAATACTAGATGATGGAATAAAAGCGAGAAAGCTAACTCGAGATGCTGTCATGTACACAATAGTTGATGGCGAATTATACCGCAGAGGCATCCATACTCCGATGCTGTTATGCCTAAACCTGGACCAAGCCGAGTACATACTTACAGAAATACACGAAGGCATTAACGGCCAGCATATGGGTGCAAGAGCTTTAGCATTGAAAGCCTTCGTGCCGGATACTTCTGGTCGACGATGAAGGCGGACGCAGCAGGACATGTAAAGAAGTGTGACAGCTACCAAAAGCACGCGAGGATACTATGGTCTCCACCAACTGAGTTAACTTCGATCACGACGCCGTGACCTTTTTACAAGTGGGGAATGAACCTTTTAGGACCATTTAAGGGAACAGAGGGTCAAATGAAATGGCTAATAGTAGCCGTCGATTACTTTACGAAGTGGATCGAGGCCGAACCCTTAGCCACCATCACCTCGGCCCGAGTTCAAAAGTTTTTCGAGCGCAGCATAATCGCAAGATTTGGGATTTCGACAGAAGTCGTCATAGATAATGGAACACAATTTACAGATAAAAATTTCCAAGAAATGATGACCGGGCTCCACATAAAGCATCACTTCTCATCGGTAGAACATCCGCAGTCCAACGGTCAGGTTGAAGCGGCAAACAAAATCATTCTGGATGGGCTGAAAAAGCGGATGCATGAAGCCAGCCCAAACTGGGTCGAGCAGCTTTATTATGTCTTATGGGGACATAGAACCACGGCCCAAACAGCTACTTAAGAGACCCCATTTCGAATGACGTACGACTGCGAAGCAATGATATCCGTGGAGATCGGCCAACCATCGTGGAGAAGGCAACATACGTTTCATGCAGGGGAGGATAATAATAATGCAGCATTAGCCGTCGAGCTAGACCTGATTGAGAAAGTTTGAACTACTGTACACCACCGAGATCTCCACATGAAGTGTATAACGGCTCGCAAATTCGATAAAAAGGTAAGGCCAAGGTCCTTTGACAAAGGCGACCTCGTGTTACGTCGAGCTGATATCGGCAACAAGAATGCCCGAGATGGAAAGCTAGCATCCAATTGGGAAGGACCATACCGAGTCACACGGAACTTCGAGCAGGGAGCGTACATGTTAGAAACCCTTGAAGGAAAGGATGTAAAGCGCACTTGGAATGCTGATAAGTTAAAAA
>QARZ01000428.1:0-22278 GCA_013407115.1 Glycine latifolia | reverse complement strand
TTTTTGTTGGCAATCAATAATCAAGATTAGAAAAATGTCACCACCATCAAGATGGTATACAACGAACGACAACGATATTGGCGCAAACAAAAGGGTCATAGAATGAATGTACAACATCTAATGAAGTTGATGTTGAATCCACATCCCTGGTTTTAATTATTACAAACCATTTAATAATGCAAATTGAAAGGATATTGGTCATGACTAACATTATGTTCAAGTGTTTCTGTGTTATATTTATTAAGAAACATGTATGTTAACTCATTCTAAGCATGATGCTTAGAAAGGCTGTTTTATAACATCATTCATGAATGAAGAACTTAGAAGATTTCTTGAAGCCCATCTGCATGATGAAGAATGTTTCCTTCTAAGTACTTGTTTTTCTTGGCAAAGTACTAAACAAGACCTTATATAGAGGACTTATTAAAGGCTACATGAAGAGCATCCAAAATCAGAATGAAGTTGTACCAGAGTCTACATCAAAAGGATGAAGAATATGGTTATGAAGAACTAAACATCATAAAAGAGTTCAGAATGCATCTCAAAGACAACATCGTTTCTTCTATATGATGCCACACATACAAAGGGAACATCAGAACATTGAATTTGATAGCATTTCACTTTTCATATGTTGCCACATACACTGAGGGCACATCGGAAAATGGATGCTAACTGGATTTGGAGTTACAAACCTGTTGAAAGCTGAATTTGTCCATGAGAAGTGTTGATGTGAAACATTAAAATAGAATACTGAAGACACTAAACAGTCTAAGCCTTGGACAAAATACTAACACAACAATTGAACCTTCACTTTGTCTTTATGAAGCAATATACTTTAGAATGCTTTGTGTTGTGAAGATGTGTTAAGAATGATGAAGTTCTGCTACTTTAGAAAGACATATCAATTGATCTTCATTAAAAATGATCTATTTCTAATTTGGACCTTCTTTTAGCTAACATCAAAATTACCATTCAGATGTTATTTCAAAATGCTCATAATGGGAACCTTAGAATGGTTATGCAAGCAACTATCATGTTTGTCTACTTGCTCCAAAAGCCTGTTAGTTGAGTGGGATCCACTTCAATGGTCTTCTTTGAAGCTTTAAGAGTTTATCATCTTTCCCTGTTGGAGATTGCTGGAGTGACTTCAACATAAGTGACTTTTTCTAATGCATTTTCTTATTTACAATCTGAAAGGACAAACAATTTTTAATGGACTTTAAATAAGGTTAAATGATTGTTTGTGAAGGATGATGTGCTGCCTCAGGTGATTATCACTGACAGGGAGTTCTGATTAATGCATTGGAGGTTGTCTTCATTTCTTCAACCAACTTGATATTTGGATTCCACATTTCCAAGAATTTCAAAGAAAAATGCAAGATGCTTGTGGCTATTGAAAAAGACTGGGAGGTTGTGATGAATGCTTGGATAGGCTTGGTGAATTCTATTGCTAAAGAAATATATGAGTAACAATTGAAAATCTTTACAAAAATGTACGCACATTATCTGATATTTCAAGAGTATGTTTACTATGCATGTTTGTTGCATCATAAGAAGAGATTTGTATAAGCATGGACTGATCGTGTTTTGCATCTTAGAAACACAACAACTAATAGGTATATATTTTTTAATTACCTGTTTCATATTGTTTATGTTATGTGCCTTTTGTTGACATTAAACTAAACTTCTTTACAGGGTTGAAGGCGCACATGCAAGACTGAAGAAGTTGCTTCGTGCTTGCATGAGAGATTTGTGTACTTGTTGGGATGCAATGAATAACATGATTATAATGCAACATATTGAACTTAAGGTGTCGTTTTAGAAAAGTATTTGTGTGGTTGACTACAAGTTCAATACACCATTTTAGAAGAGATTATGAGGCTTTGTTTCAACACAAGCACAAAGTTTAATATTTGATGAGTTGAAGCGCTTTGCCACCATTGGTGTTGATAGTTCTTGTTGTGGCTATACACTTAGGACTACTCATGGTCTACTATGTGCTTGTGAACTTGCTAGGTGTAGCCATATCAGTGGCTCGATACCATTATCATCCATTCATGTGCATTGGATGTTATCCATTAGTGGTACAGATGACATAAGTGATTATTGGAGAGACTTAACTCTCATAGATGAGGTTGATGCATTGTTAAAGGGATTTTCATAGCTTGATATGTGTGGGAATATGACACTAAAGAATAAGGCCAGTGAACTTGCACTTCTAGATACCACTTCAATATGTACCCTTCTATAGAAAGTAAAAACAAAAGGTGCACGAAAGTCTGTCAAATCTATTAAACGTGCACCTTCAATGTGAAAGCGAGTTGATGAAATGAACATGACGGTTGGTAGTTTGGGAAATCCAAGTGTGGCTCGCAAAGATATCAGTAGCAAAAAGCATACAAAAAATCCTTTATATGGATGAATTTCCCAATCCATTGCAATAGTACATCGTAAAAATTGTTGATGTGAGACTCAATGACAATTGTGGTTGCAAAACAATTGCATCTTTACTAGGTCAGGGGTGAGGAATCATGGGCTCTAGTTTGACAAGAACTGATTTGGGAACTTGAAACATGGAATTCTCAATATGTTGAGTTGTGCAACACAAGACAGTCTAGTTAAATTATTAGACTTTTTGTATGTCCAGCCTAGCCTAGAAGCATCTGTTGAAAAGTGAATGACTATTTTTGACATGGGTTCTGTCATTGCTAATCAGTATAATGTTATCTTGGTTTCCTTATCTATGCTTCAAAGTTTGACTTTATTAAGGAGTTTGACACCATCTGTGGCACAACAATGCTGTATTGCAATTGGATTTTTTTAATTGAAATCACTTTGTGCAGGTATACAACATCTACTTAATAGACTTTTTAGTATTGTAATCATTAATTGATTTGTTCACTAACTCAAATATACCATTTTTGTGATAATATAAATATATTTGAAAGATGATTGTCCTCTGCCTCCTATTGCACCACAATGGAGTACATACTACACAATTGAAGCTCGTTCATGACAAAGACCATACCTGCGACACATACAAGAATTCAAATCATTGATGTTTCATTCAACTAAAGGATCTCAATATGTAATAGACATCATTAAAGATTAGTTGTTATAGTTAACTCCTCTTATATTAAGTACTGTTATATGTATTCATTTGACAGTTGGTGAAATTCTAGCTAATGTTTTTATTCATTTAATGGGACTATAAAGTTTGATAATTGTTTTAAGCCATGCATATTGTGTTGCAAGTTAGGTTGAGGTCCTTAAACATTTAATTATTGTGGTTGACAAATAAAAACAACAACAGAAACACGTTTTTGTTGTTTTGTTTTCTGCAATCATTTCACAAAATAGAAACATGTTTACATTGTGCAAGTATACAATGGAAACATGTTTTCATTGTGCAAAATGAATCATAAAAATTATAACAATAGAAACACATTTTTTTTGGACAAATTCTTATTTTAATAATGAAAACGTGTTTCTGTTGTGTAAATAAGGGTAGCCAAAAAAATAGCACACTTGAAATACACTTTCATTGTGTAACTATCAAAATCTACAATGCAAATGTGTTTCCGTTAAATGGGGGTGAAAAAAAATAATAACGAAATCATAATTTTGTTGCACACTTGTACAATGAAATCATGATTTCATTGTTTACTATGTTTTTCACTCCCATTTGCAAAACAAAATTCCATTTTGTTTAATGCCAATGGACAATTTGGGAATACAACAAAATGACATTCATATAGGTAGGGCTAATAACAAAAGTGATAATGCCCCAACATGTGCCTCCTACAAAATCAATGTTTAAGAAACTTGGTGAAAGAAATGTCGTTAATTACTTGTTTAGTTACTATACATACAAAAAAAATTATTTTTTAGTTTCAATATTTAAAACATCTCATTGTAGTTCTTATGTACATACTGTTTTAATCCTCGTTATAGGGACTAAAAAGGATTAAACTAATATGTGTAATGGGAAAAAATGATAGATGCAAGGACTAAAATTTAATGTTTTCAGGGATACAAACTAAGAATATTTTTTATAGCAAAGAAAGCACAATAATGTGAGACCTTAAATTATATTATTATTTTCAATGTAGACATGCAAAAAAGAAAGAACATATACATTAATTTTTATTTTTTCAGAAAGTTGGAAATTCAATATTTAAACAAGCAGTTGAGAATTGGAGCAGTATTCATGCTAAGTTAGGCTGGGAGTAGCCTCCAATCTAAAGATTGATACTTGATAACCACAAAAGCAAGATAAAATTGCATTTTATAAGGGATATTTCAATGAATTTTCCGAGGCAGGGCAAATATCTGGCTCCATTGGTTTTTATGCTATACTTGTTGTTTATAATTAAATTTTTAATAGGACATTTTATATGTATTTCGAGGGTAGGGCGGGGAGGGGAAAATAGGCCCTCGTTGGGGGTGGGATCGGGGGGCAAATTTCTGGCCCTGTCGATTTTTGGGGGTGAGGGCAGGGGGGTTTTGAGAGTCGGGGGCAAGGTAAGCAAAAACCACCCCGACCACCCCCATTGCCATGCCTATGAAAAAGGGAGTGATAAGTTATAGGCGTAATAAGTTTTCTTGATAAAATCATATTCAATTCTTTATCTAATAACCAACGAAAGTTCTCACAAAAAGAAAACTCAAATTTCTATTTCAATTCAACTTACTTCAAAGCTACAAAATGATCTTTATCTATAGGTTAAATTTCCCTCTAAACATTCCACTTATCAATTAATTCCCACTAAGCAATCTACTAAGTCTCTACTTCCCATTAGAAAATGAATTTCCTCTAAGTATTCACATCCACTAATTTTCATAATCATTCAATAAGTCCTACCAACCATTACATTGGTTTATGAAGCCTAAAAACATGAAAACAGACTTAATAAATACCAAAAGACAATTGAACTAATTACATAAAAAATAAATATAAACATTCATGAAAAATTATAAAATGAATCTTAATTGATTCTTTAGTCCAAAATCTAGGTAATTAAACCAAATAAATTTCAGTACACAGCTACATTTTGAGTATAAAGTGTTACATTCATTGTAGTCTTTAATTATTGTCTTTAAATTTGTTGGATTTATATTCAAATTATAAAAATGAGACAATTCTTAGATTGAGTATTAATTTAGTTGAACCATTTTTAGCTTGCACCTTCATGATAAGCTTTGGAAAACTTTTTTTTCTTCTTTTAACTCTCACTCTAGTCAATGGATCTTTCATACATTACAAAAGATCTTTAAATTACCGGACTTTGATAGATTCCTTTCATTTAGGATATGTTTGGAAAGAAGAAAAGAAATAAGATAAATAAATACAATTCCTTACATAAACTAAAATAGTATGCAAATTTTGCACACTACGACTGCGTAAAGGAAGTTGCACAGTCATAATTCATAAAAAAATGTTACACGGTGATAACTTATGTATGTCTTTAAAAGTTACTACCTTGTAACGTCCAGTATAAATGTTTTTATAATCATAATTTATTATTTAAAATAAATTTATTTAATTTTATGATAATTACATAAAAGTCATGTGATTTGTCATATGATGTCACTGACAGTACGTCTAAAACTCTTACTGAAATGTCTAAACTTCGAAATTGATGGATTAGAAATTTATAGACAGTGGGTATGTCTTTTTAACGAACTCCATCAATCTCTAGTAAGGAGTTGGAGAGAAAATTAAGACTTTTTGAGTCTTTGAAATTGTCCGATATCCTACGTGAGTCTTTTAAATTGATTTTGTATTTTTATAAAAGTTGTTAAACTTTAGGTAATATACTGTTTTTTTTTCTCTCAAAGTCACATACATCATTAAGATTATCATATGATATTATACTCTTAGATGTTCAGTCGCTTGTCATATTTTTGTTTTTATAAAAAATAATTCAATGGGTTGAGATGAAATTGACTTCTAAATGATATGTGACTTTATATCTACCGAAATATATACGAAATATCCTTTAAGCTTAATGAATAGGTACTCTACTGATGGGTGCATAAGAAGAATCTTTGCCGAAATAATTGTTCCCTATTGACTTGGAAATTTCAAAGCTAGCTAGTGTAAACAAGTCATTTTTGTAATCAATGATCATAATCAAAAAAGAAATTGTCCCATACGACGACTTGAGTCTTTGAATATAATAAAATTATTTACATAAATTATTTAACTTAAGACACTTGACAGATATGTGTACAAGAGAATCTTTGCAAAATAAATTGTTCCTTGTTGACTTGGAAATTTCGAAACATGTGTATGCTTTTTAATTATTCCAATAATTAATGTGAATTAATATTATAAGATAATTTTTTAATTATATATTATTAGGTTTTATTTTATGTAATTAAATTAAGTAAATATGTTAGACTACTAAATAAAATAATATGGACCGAAATGAACACAAAATTTCATTTTTTTCCTATTTGAAGAATTACGAATGTTCTGTTGAGGAATAAAGAAGTTCTAGTTGAAGAAGAGTCATAATGTCGCTGTTCGTGATCGTCCTTGATAATCGTAAATATCTTACAACAAATATCAAATAATTACAAAGGTTTCAATGAGAAATAAAGAGATTCCGATTGAAAAAAAAATCATGCTAGATAACCGCAACAAAAAAAAGCTTAGGTCAGGCACCTTGTATATCCTAAAATTTTTGAGAAATTATTCTAAATTATAGACCTATAAATTTTTAACTTTAACATAAAAAAATAAAAAATAAAGTTTAAAAATTAAAAATTTCAACATATACAACTCATTTTTGCAATCAATGATATGAACTAGCATGATAAACATTTCAGGGATAATTATTCGTACGAACTTAAATATTAACATTATCTTTCTATATCAATAGGCTCTATTTTTTAAATGTAGAACCTTCTGATTATTCATATTATTCTCAACCAGCAAGTACAGCGACTTTTCTTATTAATTAAATGTGAGAGACGCTTTGTCACCATGTATTCATATATTACAAAGTTCAAGTCATCCTACAAATATTTAATGATTCGACTCAAACGACAAGTCACTATCATTCTTAGCTGTTATGGTTTGCATGAAACACAGGACAAAAGGCAGGATTCGACAGTAAAAGATGGAAAACACAAAGGTCCGTTTGTTAAGGGAGAAAATAGAGAGGTAAAAGGAAGGAGAAAGTTGAAATAGAAATAGAAATTGTTCTGTTCGCTTGTAACAGAGGTCCAACAATGGTATTGGACAATTAATATCAGATCTAACCTCTCCTTTTAGGGACACTTATAATGGTGAAGTACTCCCAAGTAGATGATCACAATGCACCCAAGAGGAACCACAATCAGACGTGGGGTGTATGCACTGTGAGGAAAAAAGATTTAGAGTTGAAAAAGCGTACCTTTCTGTTGGAATCATTTACCTATAAATACTGACCTGGACAGAATATGGACGAATCTCCTTGATGTTCGTCGTGGTTCTGGAACAGATATAATCCACATTTATTGAGCAATCATTATCATTTATTCCTCTTAATTATGTTGCGTAATCAACGGTTACTCATGGAATGTGCCTTTAAACTAAATCCGACCCGTCCTTGTTGGGCCTCTTGATATTTGGTCTATTCTGAATATCCATAGCAGAAATAAAAAATAAAATATGTTTGATAAACGAAGGAATAATAGGAAAGAAATATAAAAAAAAATTGACATTGATAATTAAAAATTGAAGATATTTAATATATTGTGGCAATTAAAAATTACAAAAAAATGAAATTTGGTGACAGTTTTAGACATTGGATGGAGATTTAAAGCTGTCAAACGAAACATATATAATCGATTTTAAAAAACAATTGATTTTCACATATAACAAGTGATTATTTCATTTGTTTACACAAAAATTGATTAAAAATGGATTTTTTTTTCAATTTATTTCTTGTTTCTCTTAAAATTAACATCGATATTTAAACTCTATTTCTCTCTTTCCTTTTTTCTATTTAGTCTATTTCTCACTTATTTATTTTGTTCATGTCAAGTACATCATAAATTATCTTTTCTTCTTCTTTATTTAAACACTTTAAAAAGAGAAGAAAGAAACAAATAAATGTGAGACCTACACACTTAATAGTTCCTTTGAATCTAAAATCATATCCTTTTTTTTATTAAGTTTAATATTTATATAGGCTTATTATATGATAATGATCTTTCTACTTGAGAATGAGAATAATCACTCTCATTCTTTAGATTAAAATGATAAGTTAATATTAAAATATTTTAAATTTAAATTAAAGTTTCATTTAATAAAAAATATTTATAAGATTTACCAAATAAAAAATTAAATATTTTAAAATTTTAATTTATGTCAAGATCGTCATCATAATCACCACCATAGTCACGGTGACAGTGAAGGTCATGTTTGTGGTGACGATCATGATGGTGGTGGTTGCGATGATAGTGGTGGTTGTAGTAATCATCTTAGCAAATTAAATCTTTAAAATATTTTGATTTTTTGTTTGGTAAATCTTATAGAAATTTTATAGTTATATGAGACTTTAATTTGAATTTAAAATATTTTAATTTTATTGAATGATAATCAAGGTTAAAATAAGTTCAATTACTTCAATAAAATTGGGTAAGACACGCTCAATTACATAAGTTATTTTACGACGATATGTTAAAATTAAAGTAAATAAAAAAAGGGCTATTAATTTTAACTTTCATGAAGTTCTGAGTTATAGAGATAGTTAGAGGGAGTGAAGGCATCGAGAGTTAATCTTACATGCTTGATTGGATAAACAATATAATGAATTTGTAATATGAAGAAGAGACTTCATATGAAGTCATTAGTTTGAAGAGGTTATTTATTTAAATGAATGTTCACCAATCGAGAATCACAAATGTGTATATATATATATATATATTAATTGATACACAATTCCTTCATGAACTTAACAGAAACAAGCAGTAATTACGTGAACATTTTCATGCCTACACACAACCAACGAAACGAAACTTTATGTTGTTGAAATAAAATAATACATTTGGGAGGGTTTACAATAAGATTACTTTGAACATTTCTTCCTAAGATACTTGTGCCAAATGCCGTACAACAAAATAAGTCCAAAGACACCAACCAAAACTCCTATGATGATGCCAAAGGTGGAAGTGGATGAAGATGAATCTGAGTCATCAAATGTTGATGAAAAATAAGATGTTGGTGGTGGATATGTTGGCAAAGGTGGTGTCCACTGGGGAACCGATGGTTCCAAAGGAGTATCCGGTGGTGGAAGATAATTTGACATTGCCGTGATATTTGTGAAAACTCAGTTTCAGTGTTTACTTGATGAAACCCTCTCTCTCTCTTCCTATCTCTAAATTTCTCTCTCTATTCTTTTGAATAGTATGACTCAGAGGGAATAGAATTTTACAGGCACAAAATGCAAGTATGAGCTTTGGAGCACTTTTGTATTCTTGGCTCCTCTTAATGGAGTACACAACTTGTAGGTTGGTATGTGTGTAACCGAAACGAAAGTAACCTTCCTAGGGGGAGAGATGTTCCAGACCATTCTATGTGTGTCAATAAACAATTATATTGTCAATAAACAATTATATAGTCACGATCAACGGATTTTGGATAAGAAGTTCATTCTTTACGACCCTAATCCTCTTTTGGATTGAGAATCTGACATCCAAATCATAAACCATTGCCATTTTGAAGATTACAAATGTAACACCCTTTGTTACAATAACAAATCATAGTAAAAATATACTTTAAAATGTCCATAAAATAAGAATTTAGAAATTTAATGATTCGAAATGCTTCAAATATTATGAATAAATGAGACCTTACATAATAAATAAACAGTTTTATTCTCAAATATGGGTATCTACAAATTTTAACTAACAATAACTAAGTCTTCAATTTTCCTCTATTTCAAAAACTTCTTCCTCAAACTTTGAAAATAACACTTTTAATGAGATAATGATCTCAGTTAATAAAATAAGTTCTAAAAGAGTTTCCAAATAGTATTATTCTCAATTGGGCAAAGTAATTGAAAAAATTCAACCATGGTATCTATAATATTGTGATTTTCCTAATTGTATGATTAAGTGCTTGATTTAAATGAAAGAGGAACTAACTAAAATTATGTAATTTGGTATAGTAATAATTAATTAAAAATGTTATGCTCTTTTTTTTTTTGTGGTTCATATTCTTTGGCAGATTTAGATGAGTTTGGGTTAAGTTCTTCAAGTTTAGTAAATAAGTTTAGTTGAAAAAAAACAAGGTGTATTTAGAGAAAGAAGGGGTGCAAAGAGTAAAATCCCAAATTTCCCTAATTGTTATATGTGGAACTCCTTCCCTTCTTATTTTCTTATCTTTTCCTTCTTCCTTTCCACCATTTTGTCATTTGCTGTATCCTCTCCAAGTCTTGTCTTCACCTTAGAGCTTAAAGTTTTAGTTCCTACACTAGGTTGGGTTGATTACTAGTTGGTAAGCTTATTACCTTCCCATTTTTCTCTCCTTGTTCAAATTTATTTCCTATTCTTGAAGCTTTTGTATGAGTTTCATGGAAATTCCAAACCATGACATAAAAATTTGATTGGTGGTTGTTTTGGATTTGATTTGTTGATCTTTTAGTTGGACCTATAGACAAATTGGAGAAAAGCTTTTCCCTTTGGCATAAAGTTTCATTCCTTATCCTTTCCTCTACAAGAAGCTAGAATCCTTGGAAACTGGTTGGGTAAGGGAAGTTAAATCCCTGATTGGTTCTATGAATTGTATGCTCTTTGAATGATAAAATGCTTCCTTTTTATCTTCGTCCCCTTTTCCCCTTGTTGATCTTGTTCCTTTGTGGTTTATTTTGTGGGATAGAATCTTGAATCCTAACATTTGGGAATTTTCATAAGTCTACATGGTTAATGAGTTATTTTGATATAAAGTAGGGATTAGTTATGAACCATTTAAGATCCATTGAATAGCTTGGGTAGTCATCAATGGGGCTAGAACAACAAAAATTTTGAGAAATCGCAATGTTGAGAAATCTGCAAAAAATTGGCTAAGTGAAAATTTATGGCTAGGCCAATATTCAGGCAGTGAGTAGTCCAGGGAAAATTGGCTAAGTGGAAAATTATGGCTAAACCAATATTTAGGCAAAGAGTAGTCTAGGGAAAATTGGCTAAGCCAAAATTCAGGAATAAAGTTAATATCATGAGGTTCAGAGAAAATTGGCTAAGCTAAAATTTCTAGCTAAGCCATATTTCAGGAAAAATGGAAATCTGCAAAATTGACAGAAAATAGGCTAAGCAAAAATTTGTGGCTAGGCCAAAATTCCAACAAAGTGTTATTTTATCTTTAACACTTTCTTGGGAGTTTCCAAAACAATTTCAAGAGCTTATAAAATCATTTTATGAGTTTTATAGAAGAAGTAAGGTTAGTTTTAATTTACATTATAAAATTCACCGTTCAAGAGGAGTTTGGTGTGGTGATAGTAAGAATTCATGGTGTTCAATGTCTTACGGTACTTGTAGAACTTTTAAATGGGTTCTTAAGTGTGATTAAATATGAATAGTGAATTTATAACATGGTGAGCTTGTGGTAGAGAAATTTATGAATGTTTATATGCATACAGTGTGTTACGTTGTTGGTTGTACATGTCGATTCATACATGATGCATAAATGGTATTGTATATAGGTGCCCACGTAAGTTGAAGGGGTTAGGTGGACTCTCAACCTAATGTTGGGAGTTTTCATGGTGACTAACAGGAATAAGTCTATAGAATAGACGAGTGAGAGAATTCCTATAGATATAAAGTCTTACAAACCTTACAGAGGCAAGTCAATACTCATGCTTGTCTATATTTGATAAAATCACACTTCCTCCACAAGATTAACTGTAGGTCATCCTCGGATGGTCAAGGAGTGAGACTATGTTAAGGGCTATATCTATGTTGATTGTCCAATGTTGAAAATCTCTTGGGAGTTGGGTTTGCATGACATTTCATGGTGTAGTTGCATATGAAATTAAAGTACAGTTTGATTGTTTAATGAATGATGTTGAAATTGTTTGGATTGTGATTGTTTTATTATAAATCTATTTTTAGTTAATATAATTTTATCCTTGTCTCTTTAAATAACTATGTTTTTTTATATTAGCCTACACTTGCACTTTATATTTTTGGTGTTGTGTGACTGCGATGATCGTATGGTGGTTGGCTAGGGAGCAGATAATGATGATGATGTAGGTTCTCAAGTCACTCGTGGTTGAATCATATGTGGATGATGAAGATGGGATAAGATCCATCTTTTTGGTCTTTTCTTGTAGAACACTCATAGTGTGAACCAGCTTAGGACTTAACGATATATATTGATGTTTTAAGTGTTTGTTTTCTAATAGAGGATTCTTTTTGGTATTGTATATGCTTATATATATGTTTTGTAAAGCCACAAGGCTTAATACCCTCATGATACAATGATGTATATTAGGTTATGGATTGTATGTATATGTGAAAAAAAAACTACTATGTATTTTCATAGAACTTTTAATGTATTAATATTTTAAATCGGTAACAAAGATGGGTCGTTATAGTATTTGAATAGTTAAATTATAAATAATATATACATACTTATAAAAAAATTACAAATTATTCACACAATGAAATATCACTCAAGTAAATAAACACCAACACTTCACTTCATTCAATTATTGAACAAACAAATAAATATCACAACACAACTTACTGATTTCCATAATTACTAGACTTAACTCTTTGGTTCCCAGAATTGGTGTGGATCTTAGATTTTTCAAAGGGTCTATGAGTTTATATCTATGCAATGACATCCTATTGTCTTCCCCATCATAGATGGAGGTATCTAGAATCTTTCCCCCATCCCAGATAGATGTATGTATCTATTGTAAATCTCATCCCCATATTAGATGGAGGTATCTATTATCAATCTCATTCATACCTAGATGGAGGTATCTCATTAATTTCTCAAAAGATATTGTACATTGTCATCCCTTCCTATAAGGTTATGAACAACTCACATATAATTGCAAAATATCATTCCAAATAACTATCGAATTAATTCTCTAATTCCATGCACCCAAAAATAATTTATAATAGCATACCCAAAACAATATAACATCATAGAGATCATTTATTAACATAAACCAATATTATATCTAACTGTAAAGCACCTTCACATAAACAAACTCCACCGTATGAGAACTAATATGAACTAAAAGTATCTATATGTAATGTAAGGTATACATATTTTAATAAAAGCAGCACGTAGACCAGGGAAGACACAACATCAATGTATAATTAATCAAGGCATGAATTAGGGAATTGAACAAATTAGAATTAATATCAAGTATACATGAAACACCACCACCCAGTGTAATGCTTATATACAAACAATTACATCCAACTAGAAATTGTACTCACTACATATGAGCAATCACAAATTATTCAATTAATTTCACTAACACAAACTCTTCTTTATCCAAGACCCAAAAATCATATCTATCAAAAACGTACCATGGAGGTTTTAAAAAAAGGTTTTACTTAAATCTTGAAGCAAAGTAATTTACGCGTTCTTTGTTTATTATTCCTCTTCTTCATTTAGTGGATCAACAAGATTTTCTTTGTTTCTTCTTTTTTCTCAATCTTATATAATCTACAAATTTTCTATTTTCTGAGAGAGATTTTCTATAAAATTCTAAGAGAAGAGAATTGTCTATCCATATATAAGTATTTGATTAAGATTGGGTCATATGAGCTATATTATCAATAGATTTGGATAACCAAATATTTCTTTATCTTTTTCTACTCTATTATCTAGATTTATTTAATTATTAAAATCATCTAATATTTTATTTTCTTTGAAGATATATTAAGATAAAACATAATAAGATTTAAATCGTTCTCAATGATAACAAATTCAAATATAACAAATATCTTATCCAAACTAAATATACAATATTATATTATTATTATTATAATAATTATATTTATATTTGTAATAATCATTTAATTAGTATATGGAACTGTCACTTTCTTTTATAATTATTAAATAATCTCAATAGTCCACCTAATCTTTTTATTGATAAAATAATTATTTAACTCAATCATTTTTAAATAAAGTAATTAAAACAACCATATTGTTTTATTTCAATAAAATTTAATATATAGTAATACAAGAATTCCAAATATATATATAAATATTATAATTAATCATTTTAATTCATCAAATAAATTCATATTCTAATAGTTTTTATTCTAAAACTAGTAACAATAATTATATTAAAATTTTAGGATGTTACAACAAACATATTTCTGGCGAAGGCACTATATGCAGTGGCGACAAGGGTGAAGAGGGAATCACTTTAGTTCAAGGGAGGAATCAATAAGAAGTTGATGAAAAGGGATTCAATGCTAGAAGGAGAGAGAACTCAAGAAGTTCACCTTGACAGTAGTTATGGTGGCACGATGGATTTGGGAGGCGATAGTGTTTTTGAGGATGTTTGGGTCACAGTTGGTTAATTGAGGAGGGATTCTCTCATTGTTTTGGGCAACTCTGGGTGGCTAAGGTTGATGTTGGTGGTGCTCGAGTTGTGGTGGTTTGGATGGTGCTTGGGGTAGTCGATGTTTGATTAGCTATGGTGGTTTTTGGGTGTGCGTCGACATTTTGGGAGAAGATGGTAGCACGACTGTTGATGGTGATGGTGTTTGGCTTGGTTGCGTGGGGTCAAAAGACTGTGGTGGTTGGGTGTGTGTTGGTTGTGGGTGACGGTGGTGTGCGTGCGGTGTGGTGATGGATCGTGGTGGTGTGTGTCGGTTTGGTGACGAAGGTGAGGTTGGTAGCGCGGAGTAGAAGATGAAGAAGAAACTTATATTTTATGGCGATTTTAGCCATTAATATTTTTATTTCATTAATTAACGTTATCAATTTTACATGAACGAAAGAACCATTTTGAACCACTTTAAATAGATAAATGATTGAAATGAACTTTTTACAAGATGAAGGACCAAACTCAACATAAAAAATAAGATAAATGGCCAGGCCTTTTTTAAAAGAAAAATGTTAGAAATACACTCTCATACACACTTTTCTAAACACTTTATTTCTTATATAAAAAGACACATTGTTTCTTAGTGGTTAAAATTGATTGAAAATGATAAAATTTTGTAGATCTCACACCATATGTAATGATTATCTCTCCCGATTTTGTAGTTTTTAATAAATTTTAATCAATGTGTTTGAAAGGGTGTGTTAAAGAATATGTTACTAGCACTTTTTTCTAATTGTGTTGTAAGTGTGAAATATTCACTAATTTGATCGATAACTAGTTTTTGTCCAAAAAATTGAGTTACTATTTTAATGAGATTTTCCCACTCAACAAGGGACGGAGCTGAGTTGTTTCCCCCAAAAAAATTTAAATACTCATTTTTTTTATGTAAAGTTTTTATTTGTAAGACAAAAATATTAAAACTTATGAAAAGAGGATGAAATATATTTATTATAATTAATTTACTCAATTTTATAGTTTAACTAGCTTAGTGTATTGTGCTATACATTGATATTAATTTTTATATATTATAAATTTTTAAATTTTTTATCTATTATATTTTAGTTAATAAAAATACATATTAGTATATATATATATATATATATATATATATATATATTATAGTATATATATACACATTAAAATGTTCTAAAATCACACCAAAATTTTGTATGATGTATCCAAGTTTTTGGTTTTATAAAACTTTGATACTTCATAAAAAAATAAAAAAATGTTATCCATAAATTTTATTATCTTTAATATATTTCTATATTTTATAGTAATAAATTTATATATTGTTAATTGAAGAAATTTGAACATTAATCAAATAAGTTAATTTAAAATATAAAAATCTTCTTTAATTAAATAAATAAGGAAAAAAAAATAATTTGAATTAAAAATTTATCCAAATGGGTGAATGTTATTATTGAAGCTTTAAATTTTTTTAATATTTCAAGATATTTTTATCAATTAATATATTTAAATATGATTCACGAATTTAATATTGCATTCTTATGCAAAGGAATCTAATTAAGGCTACCTGAATCTTTTATTATGCAAAGGGAAATCATTTGCCATGGTTTCTAATTCTGAAGTCTCAGATGACAACCTGCACTTGGAAGGGTTCAAGGAAGATGATCCACAAGGGTTGTTTGGGGTGGAGGAACCCCGTGGTTTGGACATTCAATTTTCAAATTTCCTGGCCAGCGGGAAATGGGGTATGACTGTGAAGAGGTGGAAGAAGCAAGAAAAAAGATTCCTAGTTAGCAGGAATCCATATGGTTGGATAGGGAAGAGGCCTTAAATGTGGAAGCTGCTCAGAAGGGTGATGTCCCAGCTCGCCCGAACCCAGTTAGGTCTGTCTAACTCTTTGTGACTGGCTCCATACCTTGGAACGACATCAGAGCTAGCTCGACATACCATATTGGATCATCCTCAAGAGTCTTTTTAAGTTTGGAGAGAGAAGTTTCCATCTAATTCGATGAGGGCGAGGTGGTGGAGTTTAGCAGAGATTTTTTTGGCTCGTTCAGAGCTTCACCTTTAATAATCAGGGATGCTTTATAATCCGATATATTAAGGTGCAATTTCAGACATAAATCCATATCGAAGGATGATGCGGCACACTTTGTTTGGGATCTAGCAAAATGGATAGGAGTAAGAATCAAAGAGCGGGATGGGATTTTTGAAGGCCAGATTCAAGACATGGAGGACAGGGATATAGAAGAGAAGAGGAACAGAGAGGGCCGATTCGAAGGGAATCATGAGGATTCTATATTTGAACGTGAGGGGGGTGGGTGAGGGACCAGTAGAAAAAAAAACGCATTAGGTCTCTAGTAGTAGAGCACAAAGGAGATGTGGTTATGCTTCAGGAAATGAAATCTAAATATACGTCAGAAGAGATAATAAGAGATATATGGGGAGGTTCAGGTGGTGATTGCGAAAGGGTGTATCAATCGTCTGTGGGTGTGTCGGGAGGGTTGTTGACTATATGGAAGAAAGACTTGATAAGGATAAAATTATCTTTGACGGGAAAGGCTTTCTTGGCTTCTGTTTTGAGCAAGAGGGTGATGGTAGGAGAATAGCAGTGGCGAATGTTTACTCACCTCGCTCTTTAGCTGGAAAAAAGAAGCTGTGGGGTTACTTGGTTATGAAAAAGAGAGGTTTTGAGCAAACATTATGGTGCATTGGTGGGGATTTCAACGCTGTAGCAAACCAGAGAGAAAGGAAAGGCAGATTTGAATCCCACAGCATGATGAAAGTGGAAGAGTTCAACTCTTTCATACAGGACATGAGGGTAGAAGATGTGGTTGTAATGGGGCTGAATAAATACTCTTAGGTTAGCTCTGATGTTGATAAGTTCCTGGTAGCTAATGAGATTATTCGTTTGTGGGGGATAACTTCACTATGGATTGGCTCTAGGGACGTCTCACATAATTGCCTTGTTATGTGGAAGAATGAGGTGAAAGACTCGGGAGCAAAACCTTTTCGATTTTGCAATTGTTGGCTGGAATTGTTGGTCCCAAATGAACCTAAGAGGGGGTGAATTGAGTTTTATAAAATAATTCAAAATTTAAAATCAAATTCAAAGTAATAATATGGAGATAAGAGATAAAGAAGACACAATCAAATTTAACATGGAAAACCTAATTGGCTAAAAAACCACGGCGCCCAAATTGGATAATCAATCCAATGGACAACTTCACTATGATAATTTTATGTACAAGAGTTCCTAGTATCCTGGTCTACCCTTACACAATAATTATCCCAGCTGGTATCCTTTTCCCAGTAAAAAGCTCTTGTCTCAATGCACCAAGAATATAGACAGACTGGTATCCTTGTTTCCTAGTAAGAAGTCACACATCTCAATTCATCAAGAACAGAGACAAAACTGGTATCCTAGTTTTTCAGCTATGACCTCTTCCAAAGTCAAGAAGAAGAATACAATAAAATGGTTACCTTTACGCTTCTATTCCTTAAGCAAATTGGTACCTTTAAAATCTGATGGAGAGTTGAAGAATCAGACTTGTCAAACGCTTCTATATGATCTCACAATAATTCTCTCAATGATGCAAACATAATAAACTCTCTAAAGCTCTAATATTATTTGGAATGGAATGCATACTATACCGTCCAAATATGGTAAAATTACATGTGGCTATCACTGCAAGGTCATTGTACACGTGGACACCCTTCACATCAGCATTGCTACAATTAATAGTGCTTATTCAGATTTTGATGTCAATCCGGACACACGTGTCAACCCTCCATGTCACCCTTGCTACTGGAGCGCAGACGTCGACCCTCTACAGGAGCGCTAACACCAACAGTATTATCTCCTTATTAATAGCATATCAAATATGCTTGGAAATTCAAATAGGTGTAACCACCTTATCTTATCATATCTTAACAAGTTATCTATATAACGACTCGCCTCGTCACTACTGTATAACTAGCTCTTAATTACTCTGATAACAGATTTTAATGAAAATCCCTTATAATTGATTATGAAAATGGTAGTAAGTTTTCGCAAATAAATATCCATCACCATGAAGCAAATATGTAGATAAAAGTGCATTTAAACATCACAATTCATTCACATGTAAAAACATAATTTAGTTGTATTTACAAGTATCACATCTGAAATGTACAAGTTCTTCAAAAGAAAACAAGAGACTAATCTACGAAAGATTTGACTATCAAAATACAACTCTTTTCCAAAATATGATCCATCGTCATCACAACGGCTCGGCAGCTCCAACCAAAAGAGATCTTCCTCCAAGTCACCTAATGTTGTCTGTCTGCTCACACGAACGAAGGTTCGCGATCATCACAGGTACCAATCCACACGATACAAACAAAGCAAATGTGAGTTTATCATGTAAAAACAACAAGTAATAGATAATAGTAGTTAGAGGAGGCAATCCAAACATCACAATATCATCACAACACCCAATCATTTCATCACGCAACCAACAAGGACAGTCATCCAAATGCATTCCACAGTCAACCTATAATGCCTAGAATGATGCATGCTCTTGACTCATCTCTCAGCATGCAATGTGGTACCATCCCAGAAATAGTCCAACACAGGGAGATGATGCAGTAGGATGTCAGGGTCACTTTATCGTGCACAGGCCGCTCCCCCCCACTGGTGATCAGCCATGGGTCTCAGTAAAGGAGTTCCAAACAGTTGTTCGCCCCCAGTACCTTCGTACTTTGCAGCCAATCATCCCATTTCCGTAAAACAAATGAAGTATGTCACATGGGCATCATCAATGCATGACCCGGCTAGGAACAAATCCTTCCTCGCAAAGATGACCCGCCATGCACCCCCAGTGTACACACATACCGCCCAAACATGGGCTCACTGATGCAATGACAGTGGCTAGGAACAAATCCTTCCTCCCAAGGGTAACCAACTAATCATTGCACCATCCGGTATATGCATAGCACACTACCACAACATCATCAATATTATCACCTCATATACCAACCTTCACTATTCCAACATTATCATATACAATCATTACTTACACATTAATCCTAAACACAACGTAAACTAGTGAGCCGAGATGGTTCACTAACCAGGCAGCACTAGCCTGGCAGCTCCAAAGAAAGAAACGAGCTCAACAGCTCTAAAGAGAAAAAATGGGCCCGGGAAAGGAACCCGGTCGCTCTAAAGAAGGGAAGACAAGCTCAACATCTCTAAAGAGAAGGAACGAGCCCGGGAAAGGAACCCGGTCACTCTAAAGAAGGGGAAACGAGCTCAACATCTCTAAAGAGAAGGAACGAGCCTGGGAAAGGAACCCAGTCACTCTAAAGAAGAGGAAATGAGCTCAACATCTCTAAAGAGAAGGAACGTGCCCGGGAAAGGAACCCGGTCACTCTAAAGATGATGGAGGTCCAAGACAAGCCAAAGGTCTAGAAGGAGAGCTTGAAGCACTTCCTTTGGTGAGCTTCAAAGGACCAATGACAAGAGCTAGGATTCAAGCACTTCAAGACGATATCCAAGCTAACTTGTATCTCTTGGAAAAGCATCAAGAAGCACACCAACTCAGTAGAAACACAAAAGAAGTGCTATCTGTTTTAATAGATTAAAAGCATCTTTTCTGATACCTTTAATTGATTACCAGATTCCTGTAATAGATTAAAAGCATCTTGTCTGATACCTTTAATCGATTACCAGATGCCTTTAATCGATTAAATCAGCATCAGGAAATTTAAAAAGACAAAAACTTACTGTTTTAATCGATTAAATGACCTCTGTAATCGATTAAAACAAGTCTTGACTGTTTTAATCGATTACATAAGCCATTTAATCGATTACACAAGCCTGAAATTGATAAATCGCTATGTTTTAATCGATTACAGTGCGAATTAATCGATTAAACCAGTTTTTAAGCTATCTGCACATGTTTTGGAAGCCAAGGGTCACTTTAGCAAAGCTTGCACTTCAAGCTTCATTTAGGCTTCATTTCAATTTGTATTTTCCTTGCATTTTAGTGACATTTAGCTTGTAATTTCGTGGCCTATATAAAGTGCCTAAAACTGAATGTAACTAACTTTGGTTCATTAATACAATTTGTGAAAATTGTTGTGAGAGTTTCTCTCTTGTTCTTGTTCAAGAAATTCTTAAGTCTTATCAATGGTTTCCCAATGCTATTGTGGTGATTCTTCCTAGACTTATTGGAGAGCTTCTCCATGGTGTCTTCATCTTCATCCCTATCCTTTCTTCCATCTTCCATTTTCTGCAATTTAAACTTCTAAACAACCCCAATTTCAAGGAGTGCTGGAAGCTTATGTGTTCTTGAGGTTTGCTTGAAGCTTGAGTTCTATTGCAAGGTAGATTTGGAAAACTTAATGGCTATGGGTTTAGCTTTTACATCAAAAGAAGAGGAAACAAGCTCAACATCTCTAAAGAGAAGGAACGAGCCTGGTAGCACTAACCCGGTAGCCTTCACCTCCACAAACACACCGTTAAAAAGGTGTTTTAGGAGTTCACAGCAACAAACATCAACTTCATGGATAGGGGATTCTTACAACATCAATATCTTCACATAAAAACACCATCAATCATAACATTCCGCATCCCATTCGTTAAAAGACATAGATTTTCTTGAAAATCAGCACACAACAGGGACATGCAGTTATCTTCATTGTTGGACTCCCTGGCCCCCAACTATGGTATCTAAAACTGATTATCAACATAATAAACTCCCCTTACCTAACCAGGAGTCCTTCTATTACAGTTTAGCGATGTTATAACACTATCCTTTGAAGCGTGAGCTTGTCCAAACACAACGCTCTCAAGGAAGCCAAGAAAAGAAACGTTGGGGCTCCGTTCTCGTTCGAACTTCAAGAAGGGTTTCTGAAGACTTCTGCTTCGGTCACGAGGTTCCTCTTGGTGTAGGGGTTTCGTGGCAAGCTACGGTGGTCCTTGGTGGTTCAGAGTGGTTGAAGGGAGTGATTTTAAGGTGTCGAAAGTGTAACATCCCAAAAATTTAATTATGTTTGTTAGAGATAAAAAGAGAAATTACAAAAATGTTTGAAAGCGATTGACCATATTACCCTTTCCTTGAAGAGGAAATTACCAAAATACCCTTAGATATTTTGGTTAGATATTTTGAAGTGGAAATGACAAAAATGCTCCTGGAGTAAGTGGCAAATTACCAAAATGCCCTTGGATATTTTGATTAGATATTTTGTAGAGAAATCTCTAGAGTCTATTATTCAATATTATCTTTTAGATAGAAGAGTTCGAATTGAACTTTACTTCCTCTTAAGGAATGCCATGTGTGAAGTCATGTTGGAATTGAATTATTCTTCTTCATGAAAAGTGACATATGGACACAAGGAGAACCACACAATTTTCTTCTCTTTTAAGGAAATAAAAACATAGTATAGAAAGAGGAAAGGAAGATAAAAATCTTCCCTTGGCTAAAGCAAAGTCCATGTGAAAAAGGGAAGAAAAAGGCCAAGAAGTCATGCTTTGGATAATATTTATGCAAGATAACATGAAAAGAAGCAAAACTTCACTTCCTTCCCTTGTGGTCACGTGAAAGAACAAGAAAAAGGGAGAAGCTTCATGACATTTGACAAGTGGAGGGACACTTGTAAAAAGTAGCCAAGTGGTGGGACACTTGTAAAGAAAGTCATCATGGCTTAGAAGATTTTTATAAAGGATAGAAGATATTTAGGAAAA
>QARZ01000425.1:19385-34581 GCA_013407115.1 Glycine latifolia | reverse complement strand
AGCCTTAGGCTTTTAAATATTAGTATTAGGTAGGTTAGGAAAGTGAGAGAAGTGAGATTTAGTGTGAGACTCTGCTGGAAAGAAGCAGTGATGGGGCCCTTCATCAATTCTTCTCTTAAGGAGGTTTTCTCCATGCTTGGTTAGTTTCTCTTAATGGATTGGATGTAATCTTCTACTTTTAAGTATCTCTTTTAATATTTATTTATGCATAAGTCTTTTCTATTTATTATTGGTCATTTTATTTCGTTCTTAACGCTTGATTCTACTTGATCACTAGTTTCATGAAATTGGATTCTAAGTTTAACTGGGAAGTACTCTTAGAATTTGAACTGAATAATTTTACTCTTTACGTTACGTTGCTAGGAATAGAGCATAATGTTTAGATTGCAAATAGCACGTGATTATGATTGTAATGCTGGGTTATTTACTTCGTATGCGAGGGATCGATATTCGATAAATATCCTTAGAACTCGATTGCGAGGAATCAATTCAAGATTAATTAATGTGTGCATCAGTAATAATAGAAAATGATTTATACATGGTAATATTAATTGGATACTGAATGTATGAATGATGAAATCCAATCCTACGCTTTTCTTGAATTAATTAAAATCATTTTATTAGTTTCCGTACTTTTTAGTTATCTTTTATTTCCGTAAAAACATCAAAACTTCGACCATACTCGTTGTACATAACTATTAAACTGTTAAGTTTTATTTGGATTAATTGAGTAGCACAGGTCCCTGTGGAGACGATCTTTTATAAATTTTGTAACTTACAACGATAAATTGGTACGCTTGCCAAAAGTCTAACACTCGCCCAAGCGAGTGTTTTGTGCATGTTTCACTCGCTTGGGCGAGTTAAACGTACCATCCAGAAGAAGCTTTTGGGCCTTGATGGATATTGGGCCTGTTTTGCTTGTTGTACCTCCCATGTTTACTTTTTGATGCATTTTTGCTTGCTTTATGTGTTCAGAAGTTTTGTAAATCCTTTAACCTATCAAAAAGTAAGAAAGGATTGGATAAATCTTCAAGAATATGAACACAACATTTATCCTAAGCACTAAATACAAACTAACTAGATTAGGGCAAGTTTTTATAGATATTCTTTAGTAAAAATGAAAGATAAATGTCTTTAATATAACCCTAATTTCACTAAGATTTGGCACTTATCACTAATTCAACCACATGAGAAGGATCATGGATATATTTACGGAGTTGAGACACATGAAAGACATTGTGGAGGTTAGAAAGGACGAGGGTAATGCAATTTTAATTGATATGCCACCGGACCGACTCTTTAGAATTTGGAAAGGACCAATAAAACAAGGTGTGAGTTTTCGGGATTTCAAGACTCGAGTAACCCCAGTCCACAGAGTGACTCTCAAGAATACATTATCACCAACCTCAAATTCTAGGTCTTTCCTCCTCTTGTCCTAATATCTCTTCTGCCTACTCTGAGCAATTCTCATTCTCTCTTGGATCAACTTCACCTTCTTAGTGGTTTGTTGTACCACTTCAGATCCTAAAGTGAGGTTCTCTCCGGGTGCTAGCCAACACAAGGGTGTCCTACACCTTCTATCATACAGAGCTATGTAGGGAGCCATGCTAATGGTGGAATGAAAACTATTGTTATAGGTGAACTCTATCAACAATAGAAAACTCTCCCAATTACCCTTTTATTCTAATTCACACGCCCTCAAGAGGTCTTCTAGAGATTGAATGGTCCGTTTAGTATGACCATCGGTTTGAGGGTGATAAACTGAACTTAGCCTAAGTTTGCTTTCCTAAAGGCAGTCTTCAGAATATCCTCATACTTAACTCGGATTTGATGAAAACCCGACCTAAGGTCTATCTTGCTAAACACAGAAGCCCCTACTAGCTGGTCCATAAGATCGTCTATTCTAGGCAAAGGGTACTTATTCTTGATCATCACCTTATTCAACTGGCGATAGTCAACACACAACCTCATGGTTCCATCTTTCTTCTTCACTAACAACATTGATGCTCCCCATGGAGACACACTGGGTCTCACAAACTGCTTATCCAACAACTCTTCTAACTATTTCTTAAGCTCGGCTAACTCTATAGGAGACATCCTATAAGGGGGTATGGATATGGGTCCAGCACTAGGTACCAAATCTATAGAAAACACTTCTGGAAACTCTCTAACAATAGGGAGGTCACCTATAGAAACCTTGGTCTCTACTTCTAGGTTAGACAAGATCATGTACACTTGAGCATCTTCTTTAAAGATGTCACGATTTGGTTGGCAGAGATACAATATCCTATCCCTACTCACTTCAGAATCACCAAACACCACAGTTTTATCAAAACAGTTTAACAAGACATGGTTGGAAGATAAACATTCCATACCTAGAATAACATCAATTTGGCTGAGAGACAAACAAATCAGATCAATAAAGAATTTTCTACCAGAAATCTCTACTGGACAATTCAAACACACATCAGAAGTTAAAATTGAACCACTAGTTGGGGTCTCTACCACAAGATCATCACTCAAAGAAGACACAGAAAGATTAAGTTTCTCCAGACACAAGCAAGATATAAACATATGGGTTGCACTGGAATCAAATATCACAAGTATCAGAATCTCATATCCTACACATGTTAACTAGCAGTGGGAACCAACGAACAGCTTAATAATCCACAACTTGCTTCACCTCAGGTCGCAAGCCATTCATAAAATTCACACACTTTGAGAGTAATGAGGAAAGTACCGCACCAACTCTTTGAACATAGCTATATACTCAGCCACAGTCATGCTCCCTTGCTTAAGCTCTAGGAATTTCATCTCCTTCTTGTTTCTAACATCTTAAGGAAAGTATTTATCCAGATATACCCTCTTGAAGGTTTCCAAGGTCACAGCTTGACATTCATCCTCCAAGCATTGGCGAGTGTTCTCCCACCAATACTCAGCTTCTTCTACCAGAGTGTAGGTGGCAAAAGCAACCTTCTGCTCCTCCAGACATGCCATCACTCGAAAGACTTTCTCAATCTCCCGTATCCAATTCTGAGCACCATCATTCCGTCAAACCATCACTCCTTACACATCCCAGGAAATGAGGACATGGAAGGAATACACACAAGAAAAAGAAATAAAACAATTTTATACCTATCTTAAGTCCCTACTAAATTACTCTTGAGAGTTGATGCCTCAAGAAATCACTCATCTACAACAGTTCTCTCTCGAGACATTAATGCTTATTCTATACCCTTTCAATTCCTGTCTGCTTGCAATGGTGTTCCATTGCACTTCACGAATTATCCAGATGACCAGTCTGATAGCTCGTGACAAGGCATTGAAACCCATGGTGTAACAGACATCAGGAATATAAACATATTATGACAACACTAACAAATCTCCATAACCCATGCAAAACAACAATGTGAAAAAGTCTCAAACACAAGCAACCCAAGCAAATACAAAAGTGTCAAACACTCAAACATCAAACATTCAACAAACAAACACAAAATGCATAGAGAAACACAGTAGACTCACCACTCACCGGCCGAAAAGGTTCGACCTACTCTGATACCACTAATGTAACGATCCGCCTCGTCGCTACGATATCACTACTTTAAACGTGTAATTTCAATTTTTAATGAAAACTCCATTAATTTGATTATGAAAACGAGAGTAAATTTTTCACGATACTACTATACTCACCAGACATCGCACAAATACGTAAATAAATAAATACACACACACACACACACACACACACACACACATATATATATATATAAATTGAACCATTATATGTCATTCACATGTCAGAACTTAGTTTAGTTTTTACATGTATTTAAGCCTTGAATTTACATGCCCAACCAAAAAGAATCAAGGAACCAACTAAGAAAGAGTTGATAACAAAACACAACTATTTCTCGTAATGAATTCCAACGTTATCACGTCAGCTTTGCGGCTCCAATAAAAAAGATCTCCCTCCAACGTCAGCTACTGCTGCTCTTCTACTTCCACGAACAAAGGTTCGTGATCATCACAGGTACCTACCACATGGTACAAAAATTGCAAGGGTGAATAAGATCAACAAGTACCAGATAACAATGATTAACAAGGAAACAATGATGATAACCACAATCATTCTCAGTAACCAATCAGTTCAACACCCACTCAACAAACTAGTCATCAACTTTTTCCACAATTCAAATCAATTATGCTCAGAATGTTCCATGCACTTGACTCAACTCTCAAATGCAATGTGGTACCATCTCTCATGAAATAGCCTCTCACTTAGGAAAATGATTCAGTAGTGTATCGGAGTCACCCTGTCGTGCACTGGCCATTCCCCCCCCCCCCCTCTCCATGGTGATCAGCCTTAGTCACAAGGAAATTCCAAATCGAGTGACATGCCCCCTAGTACCTGCATTTTTATCCTCATAAAAACCACAGGTACACACTTCCTTCATTCTATTTCCATGAAATTATGAAGTATGAAACATGGGCCCATCAATGCACTGACTGTGGATAGATTCCTTGATAAGAAGAGACTAAGCCCTCAATTCAAGCAAGTGCTTAATTTCATTAATCAAAAGTTATTCAAAAATAGTAATATCTGGGTACTTATAGAGTTAAGCATCTAATAAAACCTAAAAACGCATAGTTTAGGCCTATTTTAGTCAACATTAAGGCCCATTACACAAATAAGAAATTACTCAATTACAACACCATGAAAATTATGAAAAATATGAAAAATACGAAAGTTACGAAAAAAATTGCGCTAAGCGCGACATTCGCACTAAGAGAGCTCTTCTACAATATTCAAGGGGCTCTAACTCAACTCCTTATGTCTTCCTTCATCCTTGCCCTTGTTAAATATTCAACCATGATTCTCTTGGTCATCTCTTTTTGTAGAAGCTTGGTTTTGGACCTTGTCATTGGACCCTTCAATTCATGGAGTGCTTCTAGAACTTCATGCTCTTTGGATAGTCCTCTATCACTACCAGAGAGATATATTTCGCATTTCTGAATTGCAAGAGGAGATGTACTTGTGTAAACAGGGAGATCTCTCAGTTACAAAGTATTTTACTCATTTGAAATGCTTATGGTAGGAATTAAATAATTTTCGTACCATACCATCTTGCACTTGTAAGGTTCCATGTGTTTGTGAATTGGTTCCAAAGATTAGACAATAAATAGAAGATCATAAAGTGATCAGGTTCTGGAAGGGACTAATGAACAATATTCAGCTGTGAGGTCCCAAATCATATTCATGCAGCCACTCCCCAGTCCCCAACATTAGTTCAATGTTTTCTTTTCTAATTTAGCAAGAAAGACAATTATGTGGTGCAGTGGACGGATGTATAATTCTCACAAATTTGAATGAGAACTTTAATGGAGGTAGAGAAAGGTCCAAAGGTAGAGGAGGCAGAAATCAGAGTCAGTTCAATGGAGGTAGAAGCAATTACATGTGAAAAGGCCAAAGTACAAAAGTTTTCTCACACTGTGATGGAATTGGTCATACTGTTAAAACATGCTACAAGAAGCATGGGTATCGTTCCTCAATTCAAAAAGGGGAGTGCAATGAACAATTTTGCTAATCCAAGAGATTCCATGTTGGATGATGATCAAACTGTTGATTCTATGGTTTCCCAAAAAGAAAACATGGAGAATGAATGCATGAGTTACTTTGGCTACAGAACAACATAATGCATTGTTGGCATTGTTTCAGAATGTAAATCAAGGTCACATCACCAATAAAATAATTTTCCTTCCTCAACATTCAGTTATAATAACTTGTAGGTTGTACCTTATCCAATTATCTCAACCAAATTCTTGGATACTTGATACTGGAGCCCAGAGCATGTGACTCATTCCCTTGACCGATTTCAGAGTTATAGGAAAATCAAAACCATACAAATAAGACTACCTGATAATACTTGTGTCATTACAATTGTGTATGACTGTAATCGGCATATATGATTCTTATGAAACCAAAATCAGAGGTATCAATACACATTGTTAATTTTGCAAACCTCATTCAAACACAATTTAATAGAAAAATAAAATGTATCAAATCAGATAATGGAAAAGAATTTATTCTTAATGATTTCTTTGCATCTAAGGGTGTTGTTCATCAAACAGCTTGTGTTGAAAAACCACCACAAAATGGAATCGTAGAAAGGAAACATCAACATATTTTAACTGTAGCAAGAGCACTCTTCTTTAAAGTTAAAATGCCAAAAAAATTCTTGAATTTTACTATTTCTCATGCTTTATATATAGTCAACAGACTACCATATAACACCCAACAGTTGCAACTTTGTCAACAAACTTCCTTCACAACAGGGTAAAATAATGAGAACAAACTTCATATATCTTTGAACATGTAAAAGTTAGATGCCATTACCAAAGACCATGGCTAGAACGAATTACTTTACAAATGATGGCAGACTTAAGCTAACGCCTTAATTTGAAAAATCAGGTGAATCCGAATTTCAGAAGCTAAGCAACAAACACACATTCCATAGTAAAAAATAAGAATAATACCTATTTTATAAACTAAACATCCGGTCACATAGAACCTCATTTTATAAAGTTCAGATTCTGTAAGGCATTGTCAAATTTCATCTAGGAAACATTAATAAGTTATACATTCCTTCAAGTACATATCTTATAACTAAACATAGTTCTCTATCCATTCTAGTTCTAGTAAATACAAATAAGCACTATAATCAATATAAAGAATGATGTTAAGGACAAAAATTATGAATAATGAGCTCTGCACCTGATAGTCTCTGCGGTTTGAACATTGACTATGACTCCCACTATGGCATCCAAATAAAGAACTACAACATACCTAATATTAAGAATGATGTTAAGCACCAAAATTAAAATCAAAAACAATTTATACAAAAGATATAACAAAAACAAACTTAAGGAATATCATCCAAAAGAAAGAAAATTTTCTTGTGCCCAAACATTTCAACAAAGAAAACAAATATATTGGACTAAAAATAGTATTTTGTATTCACACTAAACGTTTTTTTGGAGAGGTCCACCATGGGCCCGCGATAAAACTTACCATGTGGCCTTGCGTTCCCCATTAATCTACTAGATCATATTTCTTCATCAATACACCAATGGTCAGTACGCGCTCTAGCCTTAGGCACCAATCTCCCATTGACACTTCTAACCCTCCCAGAATACCATGACCAACGCAGACACTATCCAGCAACTTCCAACCCTCCCGAAGGCTGAAGGCTGATCATGATCAGCTGAAAAGTAGAGTGATACGCCCCCAAGGTGACGAGCACTAGCCTCTCACAGGGAACGAGCATACTCAAGAGGAATCACATCCTCGACACACTGTCAACCCTCAGGGTGGTCACAGCTTATGATAGATGTACCATCCAGAAGGGCGGACAACAGGAAAGCATCCCTTTGTCTATCGCATTATGGAAGTTGATCTACCCTCAAGTTGGGAATCTCTCCAATTAGAGCGGTATGACGGCACCACTTGAAACGACCACTCTTGATTCACTTTTATTACGTATTTATTTTATTTGCTAAAAAAAATTTCGAGAAAATCATAAAGAATAAATGTTTAAACGAATCTTGGTTGATTTTTAAAACAAATTTAGAAATGAAGGTTCAAATGAAAATTTCGTTGATTTGAGAACGAGTTTAGAAAATATAAGAGCTTTACGCGTTATTTAAATTAGATAGTCCATAACGTCCGAACATACCATACAGTCCATTCATTATTACATATCTAGAGTACATCGCAAGCACAGATCATCAAAAGTAAATAACCAGCACACAATCTTCATCCTATCTTCTCGTATGACATCCATATCACTGCTTTTCTGCTCGCCCAAATAATTTGGGGTCATCACAGGTGTCAACCACCAGACACAACACAGGGTCAGTCTTGATAAACAAAATTTAAATATCAGCAGACCAAATGATAAATCAAATTTAAATATCAACAGACCAAATAAATAGACGTAAACAATTATAAAATATAAATAGGTCATTTTCACACATAGAATTGTCATGAAATGCATGCTCATCTTATTATATGATGCATGACTGAGATCTCAGCTTAACGTCTCAAAAATTGCGGCCACTGTCAGATAACCCCACCCTCATCTTAGTGGAACGAACCTATCCATCCCGTCAGGGTAGCCCAGTGTCGCGTAGGAGTATCACTCCCATCCATGTGATCATCATGGTGGTGTGGTCCCCACTGTCTCAACTACCCCCAAGTTTAAAACACGTATGGAACTCAGTTTAGTTATCTGACACACACACCTCTTTACGAGGATCGTCTCATCGTCTCAAATTCTACCCCACCGGGTAGATGCACATGAAGATGCACAAATAATTTATTTTTTCATCTTTTAATTATTTTCTCATCACCTTTATCTCGAATTCTCAACTCAAGCATCATCACAGAATTCTCAATTCAATAGCATCACATAGTTCACCTCTTAAATCACATCTCATCATCTTGAATTGTTCAACATCACATATAGGTTTTTGTATTTGTTTCTTGCTTATAAGTTATTTTCCAAGTCACATAAAAGAACACTATTACATAAATGTTCCATAACAGATTCCCACATGTTGTCTAATAATTTGATTACAGCAACAGCATCCATACAGCCTCATTTAATTTTGTTACTTAGCTCACCACTTCCTTTAATAGCATACAGATCCATTTATCAACAGCGTACAGATTCATTTAGCAACAACATACAGATTCTTTAATCAACAGCATACAGATTTATTTAACAACAACATACAGATTTCTTAATTAACACCATACAGATTTATTTAACCAGCTTTAATTTACAGCAACTATATAATTTTATTTACAGAATTACAAATAACAATTCAAACATCATCAAAATTAAATAAACAGCATCTATAAATTTTACAACAACCTCAATTATATCCATAACTAATTTTGGTTCCTTTATGACTTTTACTAGGCATACTAACTTAAAGTTTTCTTAACTCTAATTCTACTATATTAAAGGTTAAACTATTCTAATCAACCAATTAATATTAAAGATTAAACCATCCTAATTAATCATTTAAGACAATATCAGAAATGAAACCATCATAATCAACTATCCAAAACAATATAATTTCAAACCATAAAAAGTTAAGTACTTAGCTTAATTATGGTTGCTTCATTCATCCCAATAACTTACCTAATTAAACTTGATTCTCTTAATTATACTTTTACTTAATTCTATCTTAATTCAAGTAGTTAATTAGTTAAAAGTAGAGATTACATTGAGGTAAGCTAATTCTTAAATTCCATTTAGCAAGACTTCCCCATACCTCAAAGGTGGGTTTGAATTTGAACAAGCTTTGCCTCCTTATTCCTACTTTCACGTGGCCTTGTGAACCTTGTTGGTGTGTTTTCTCTTTTGTGAAAATGATGGCACAAGGTGTATAAGGTGGGTACGGATGAGTGCTTTGTGTGATGATTCAATCAAAGCTTGGAAACAAAATTCAAATGTGGTGGGGCTAGAGCTGCACAGTTTTCTCTCCTTTATGCTGACCAAAATTTTGCTTCATTCTTTCCTTATATAGCCAAGTCAACATCTCAAGTTTCCTTATTGGCTATTGGCTTTTCCAATTTTGGTCCACACATTCCCTTTGCCTCCATTATTTGCACGGATAGATATTGCTTGGAGGAATTCAAATTGGTTTTTTCTTCCTAACATTTAATGTAGATTCTCTTTGTCTAAAAAGATCTTCCTAGCTTTGCCACTTGCTAGTTTCTTTTCCTTGCTCTTGAATTGGCCCACCTCCCCTTTATTCCTTGGCTATCCCACGTGAGATTCAATCATTCAAGGGCTGTCCAGATTTTTTCCTTTTGACCGTAGCAAGCCTCTTTGGTTCCAATAATATATGCTTTTCTTTTCTTTCTTCTCACCGTGGCTAATTTCTTTTGGTGCCATATACCTTGTCTTTTTCTTCCTAATTGATTAGCTTGGTTTCTAGTTAGCTATTTTGCACATGGACTTATTAATAATTCCATCCTTCCCATCCATTCTTGATCACACGGCTAGCCTTGCTTCAAAAACCAATACTACACTTGTTTTCCTTTAAATAGAAAAATCATATTTTCTTGTTGGTTTAATTTATGAAATCACTAATTCATCTTAATGAATAAGTCTATTTAGTTCATAATCACAGGAAAATTCCTAAAATGATATTCATCATTCTCCTCTAATTTTCTAGTAATTAGAATAACTTAAATTAAATTTTATTTCAAAATATGTATTAAATTCTAAAAATCTTACTAGTTAGTAAATTTTAATTTTCTAATCTCCCTAAAATATTTCTTCCAATCCATATTCAATAAGTAAAAATATTGGGGTGTTACACCACTGATCTTGATAACCATCTAGATGCCTTCCTCACCCAGACTATTCTATACACCAATAACGATGATGTATTGTGTCGGGTGTTTCCTACATCCCTCAAGGAAGCATCTTTGACATGTTACGGTGGACTTCCTCCGAGGTCCATCGATAGTTTTGATACTCTTGTCGAAAGATTAAGTGCAGAATACGCGACCAGTCGGTCTCTCTGCTGCACTAGGCAGTTTGCAAAAGGCAGATGATGAGCCTCTTTGCAGATTCATGGATCGGTTTAAACGAATAGCCATCCAAATCTGGAACCTTAATCCCAAAGTAGCACTACATTCTATGATGTTAGCCTTGCGTCTGGGCAAGTTCGTAAATAGTTTATGCAAGAAACCACCTTCTAGCATGGACGAACCACATGAAGGAGCCAAGGGCTATATTCAGATGGAAGAGATGTCCAAATTCCAGAATGAAGTCAAACAAGTTGGATAGAAGCGAGACAACAAGAAAGGAGCAACCAAGACTGACCCACATAGGTCAGACAAACAGCACAAGTCGAACAAGCGCCAACCTCTCGCAAAAGGACTCAAGTAAGAGCGCTACACTCCCCTGACGATCAATCAGGTCACCATCATCGAGGAAGCCTTCAATACGGAGGTTGATATGCACCTAGCATATGCTCCTTTCCAAGCTATTAGAAGCATAAAATCATCCATATATGACCTAAGCTTGCTTATAATTGTGATAATTTTTGATTAAGCTGATCCTTGCTCGAGTTATGTTAATTGTGACAATTTTTATAGCAGGAAAAGCAAATTGTACACAAGATCAGCTAAACAAAGCAACCACGCCATCAGCGTGGTGTTTCACGCCATCAGCGTGGAGGTTTGAAGCTGTCACGCCATCAGCGTGAACCCCACGCCACCAGCGTGGGAAGCAGCCTGCAAGTGCAATCTTCACTGGAAGTTCACGCCATTAGCGTGGAGAGCCACGCCATCAGCGTGGGTATGTAAAAGCTTCCACGCCACCAGCGTGAGGTCCACGCCATCAGCGTGGGAAAGGCCCTGCAAGTCAAGAACTCACTGGAAACCCACGCTCCCAGCGTGGTGTGCCACGCCATCAGCGTGGATGTTCAAAAGTTGCCACGCTACCAGCGTGGTGAGCCACGCCAGCAGCGTGGACTATGGCCTGGAACTAAAATATCCACTGGAATGCCACGCTCCCAGCGTGGACAACCACGCCACCAGCGTGGGACCTAAAGAATGAAGCCACGCTATCAGCGTGGGATCCCACGCTACCAGCGTGGGACTCTACTGACTGTGTAAAATTGAATGCTGCTGAGGGCAAAGCTGGGTTTTCACATGTTCCTTATAAATACCTTAACTCCAGCATTGAAGGACGTTCCTGGACTTGAAGACTCACAAAAGCTTAGGGTTTTAGAGCTTGGGAAGCTTTGCTAGGGCATTGGGAGTGAAGGTTCAAAGTGGAGGTTCTACTCCATCTTCTTCTCCTTATTCTTTAGCTGGGCATGTCTAGTTTGGATGTAACTCAGCCACCCACTATGAGGTTTGGCTAGTTTTATTTTGTAGTTAGGGCCAAGCACTTAATGTAACTCCCATTGGGATGTATTGAATGCTATTATTCATTTATCGAAAGTTATTTTACTGCACTTTGCTTGCATGGTTTTATTTCTTCTTTGGATTTGATCACTCTATTGAAGAACTCAGAGTTAGGGTTCACAATAGGGATATTGGGACACTAGTCTTGGACTTAAGTGAAGTAACTTGCTTGCATTACCTAGGGATAGGGATGTATGTTTGCAGTCTTGAATGTGTTGCTTAATGCTTAACCCTAGGAAAGTCACTAAGGGATTAGGGCTGGAAATGAGGTTAAAGGGTTATTTGTCTAAGGAATTAGTGAATAACTAGCTTAGTGATGAACACATGACTGATTAATTGAGATATTTTAGTGTAGTAAACCATATAATTCCATTGGGAGGAAACATTGAGTGTGAGTGCCCTAGCTACTATCGTCACATATCGTTTATTATCAATTTACTTGTTCATATATTTTAATGTTCATAGCTTAGTTTAAACTCAACAATTACACACACACAAACCCAAACTTTACTTAATTTTGTCATCCAACTTATTGATACGAATTACAATTTAATTGGTCAAACAATCCTCGTGGGAACGATACTTTACTTTATCACTTTATTACTTGTACGATCGGTATACTTGCCGAATCCGCAACAGAGGTATATGTGAAATTACCATCACCCTCATTGTCTCTAAAGCCAGGGCGGACTCGAACAAGTATTGTAGATATCATCCCAGTAATGGTTATAACACTGAAGATTGTTACATCCTAAAAGACAAAATCGAGGAGCTCATACAGCTAAGGTATTTATCCCAATTTGTAAAAAGACTCGATAATCATCTAGTTGGAACCAAGATGCTGACAGGAGAAGAGTCAGAGCGAAAGACAGGGGGCGACAGAGGCAGCATCAACCCAGATATGAACGCCAGCCTCCTCAACAACAGGAGTATGAGCTTGCCGAAAAAATTTGAGGTGTGATCGACACCTTCATGCTATCTGGGACATCAACATTAACTACCTTAATGCTACGCCATCACGGAGCCTCCCTCTTATCACATTCATAGACAAAGATTTCAAGGGAATCAACCTTGTCAACCAGGACGAGGTGGTCTCCCTTGTGATCGCCAACTTCATGGTGTCCAAGGTCCTCATAGACCAGGGAAGCTCTGCGGATATCATTTACTAGAAGACTTTCCAAAGGCTTGAAGTTTCATCGAACACGATTCACCCCCACCCTAGACCTCTCCTTGGCTTTGCAGGGGAAAGGGTGGAAACCAGAGGTTACGTGTACCTAATGACCACTTTTGGTCAAGGACCACTCTCGAGGAGTTTCACTATCAGGTATCTAATGATAAATGCCAACACTTCTTATTTTGCTTTAATTGGCGGACGAGGATGTCAGCTCGACCCTTGTCCAAGAAGAAGGGAAGCATCAACTCCATATTTACTTCACCAGCCGCATTCTGCACGATGCCGAGAAGCGCTATTAAATTATCGAAAAGATAGCATTGGTGTTAGACTTTTGGCAAGCATACCAATGTCATTGTAGGTTACAGAATTTATAAGAGATTGTCTCCATAGGGACTTAAGTTACTCAACTTTTCCAAATAAAAAGTAATAGTTTAATAGTTATGTACAATAAAGTTGATCGTAATATCATGGGTTTATGGAAATAAAAGAATTACGGAATTAACAAAAATACAAAAATAACAGATTTAGTGTCAAAAATACAGAAAATTATGAAAATAATTTAACGGATTCAATTTAATTCAAGAAAAGTGTAGGATTTGACTTCATCGTTCATACCCATCATTATCCAATTAACATTAACACATATAATCATTTTCTAACATTATTGATGCCCAAATTAATTTACCCCGAATCAATACCTCGCATTCAAGAATCCTAAGGATATTTATGAATATCAATCCCTTGCATATGAAGTAAATAACTCAGCATTACAATCATAATCTTTTGTTATTTGCAATCAAAACGTTATGCTCTATGCCTAGCAACGTAACGTAGAGAGTAAAATCATTAAGTTCAAATTCTAAGAGCAGTTTTCAGTCAAACTTAGAATTTAGTGATCTAGTAGAATCAAGCATTATGAGGATAATGAAATCACCGACAATGAATGAGAAGATTCATATATATATATATATATATATATATATCAAAGATCAAAAGAGATACATAAGGGTATGAAGATTACATTCAATCCTTTGGAGAAACTAGCTGATCATTGTGTAGAGCACAATATCAATAGAAGACATGATGAAAGAAGCGATTCCCGATCCAATTCGGCAAAGTTTCTTCACCTATTTCTCTCTTCTCCCACCTTCTTTTGTGTATTCTGATGTTCCTCACTCATGTTGCCCCTTCCATTGCTTCCTTGCATGGCTATTTATAGAAAATGGTGGAGAAGGTCAGATTAACTTGCCCAGGCGAGTTATAGCTTGCCCTGGCGAATTGTTCCTTATGGCTGAAGAAAGATGGCTTGCCCAGGCGAGTTGCTTGCTTAATGGAAGGGTAATTGGATTAGCCCAAGGGAGCTGATTGCCAGCCTGGGCAATTTTCACTGCTGGAATCTTGTATTTTTACCCTTTTGCCCCTCCAATTTTGTCTTGGTTGCTTGATTCACAAATACCTATCAAAATATTGAATTATCTTGGATGAATATTCCAAATTTAAACACAAATATTTATAAATGTATAATATATAAAACTACTAGAATTAGGGGAAGTTTATAAGAAAAACTATTGAAATCAAAAGATAAATTCTAACATTATAATCCCAAAAATAACTAAAATATGGCACTTATCATTTGGCACTCGTCACTTCCGCCACACGCCTTTGGCCCTACATTCAAAGTCACTAGGTGATAGTTAAAACAAATTATCCCATCATTTAGGTGCTGAGAAAACCTGAACTGGCAGGCAGAATGGTGGCATAGTCAGTCGAACTGTCAAAATTTGACCTCCGGTATGAACCTTGCGGTCCCATGAAAACACAATTCATGGCAGACTTCCTAGCAGAATTTGCAGGTAATGACAAAGCCACCCCAGAGTGGTGGAATCTTTTCAATGACACAGGGGAATGCTCCCTTGCCACTAAGATAGTACGAGCAGGATACTATTCACCGACACTCAGGACTGACGCCTTTGAGTTTACTCAAAGGTGTAAAAAGTGACAGGAATTTGCGGATGACTCTTCCCGAC
>QARZ01000425.1:0-19375 GCA_013407115.1 Glycine latifolia | reverse complement strand
AATCTTCACACTTTGACTTCCCCTTGACCCTTCGCCATGTGGGGAATGAACATCCTAGGGCCTCTACCAAAAGCCCTAGGAGCGATCAAATTCCTATTGGTTGTCATTGATTACTTCATCAAGTGGATAGAAGCAAAACTATTACGAGAGATAAGTGCCAGTGAGGTAGAAAGCTTCACTTGGAAACATCATATATGCAGGTACGGTCTACCCTTCACCATTGTCATTGACAACGGCATGCAATTCAAAGCACAAAACTATGAGGATTTCCTCACAAGGCTAGGTATCAAACATCTTGTCACTTCTGTCGAAAACCCCTAGACCAATGGCCAGGTGGAGGCAGCAAACAGAGTCATCCTCCGAGCCTTATGTACTAAACTTGACAAGTCTAAAGGTCTCTGAAAGAAAGAGCTCCCCAATATACTCTAGGCTTATAATTGTTCACCTCAGACACCTACACATGAAACCCCTTTTCGACTAACATATGGCACAGACGCCATGATCCCCGTCGAAGTTGGGGAACAATCGACAAAAAGGTTGTTGTTTCAAGAGCAACACAACAAAGAGAAAATAAGAGTCGAACAAGAAACTAGGAGGAAATCAATGACATTTCCAGAATTAAAGAAGAAGCTATCAAACTCCATATATCAAGAAGGTACAACACAAAGGTTCAACCGCGAACCTTACAGCCAGGCGACCTAGTCTGGCGTGTCCGGGGTGAAGCTAGAAAAGATCCCCGACCGAGATGCTTGGACCCAACTGGGATGGCCCATTTAGGATCTTCACTAGCCTGGACAATGGAGCTTACAAGCTACAAGAACTGGGTGGTAAAGAAATTCCAAGAACATAGAAGGCTACCCACCTAAAGTTCTACTACAATTAACATATCGAAGGTTGGATGGCGTACTCTTTTTCCTACTCAATTTTTTTATCCCAACAAAAAAATAGGTTTTGCTAGAGAGGTTTTGATGAGGCACATCCAAAGAAAAAAAAGTAGAATATATAACGACCGGCCTCGTCGCTACGATATCCGTACTTGAAACTTGTAATTTCAATTTTTAATGAAAACTCCATTAATTTGATTATGAAAATGGGAGTAAATTTTTCGCGATAATACATAAATAAATACATAAATAAATATACATATATATAAATTGAACCATTATATGCCATTCACATGTCAAAACCTAGTTTAGTTTTTACATGCATTTAAGCCTGAAATTTACATGTCCAACTAAAAAGAATCAACATCTAAACTCTAAATTTAAAAAAGCACAAACAAAGCATGCATCATAAACCTATTTCTTATCACAATTGATAAAAAATGAAAACATAAAAAAAGGAACAAAAGAAGTAAAATTGAGGGTTTTTCTAAACAAGCCAACTTTTATTATGGAGCAAAAGATGGACATAACTCAATTTTGTAATAATCATGTGAGCGTGAAACACACAGAATCCATATGCAGGCAATAAACTTTATGCAGTAATATTTGAGTAATATATGAATTAGCAAAACATGTGACGTAATTTTGACAAAACATAATTGACGACAGCCTTTAAAGTGAAATTGGAAGATCCCCCTACCTCAATCTACAAGGATGAGCGAAAATGAGGCGAGACAAATATGTTGATCTTTCTCCTTAATACTTGCTACAAGCCTACAACCACCATTTTGAAGTTGTTTTCATGTAACTTTTGTATTAAATTTGTTGGTGAAATGAACAGTTAAATGACATCTATATCATCAATTAACACCGTCATTTGATAACATGAAAAATTATTATTAGATGCAAAAAATATAGGACCCAAAATACTAAATTTTTTTTTTATAGACTAAAAATATTCGCAAAAAAAAATTAAAAAGAAAACTATGAATTTGTATATGTAGTAAGCATTTCTCTTTGTTGTGGCCTAAATTATGTGGTTCGTGCTTCACTTTGTTACCCATTCTTAACCAATACTCAAGCTGACACTAATTGGTGGTTTGTGGTACGTATGGCCTAGGACTTGGGGAGGTAGACGTGGACACAAACATGGTCTTAACTAGTACATGCAGCTTGAATAAAGACCAATTAGCTCAAACCATAATCCACTGCACTCTGTGTTTTCATTTGTTGAAAAACAGAGAGATGAAATTACAAAACGCCACATTCAAATATGTGTTCACAAAGAGCTTCAACCTTGCCTTCATGAAAAAAAAAGAGCATTCTTTTATATCCACCAATAATTTATGAGGGATCTAATCCTATTTTAGTCTAACTAGTTTAATCAATCCTTTCGATAAACTAGTGTAAAGTACACAAATTGTATGGACCAAAGTTGTTACAGTTGAACCTAATATGGGGAACCCCTAAGGGACTTATTCACAATGTCATATCAGTTGGCTGGTCATTGGAGTTCATATAGTTAGTGACAACTGACAATACACTAAACCAACCCTAGTCATTGATTTGAAAGTGATGGAATAATTAGTGTTTTAGTTGATAATTTCGCCCTGGTTATCCTTAACTATATTGTCTTCAATAATTCAATATTTATGACCAAATATATGCATTTTCCCTAGAAAATATGACCGTAGAAAACAGGATGATCAGATTCACTTCAAACTCTAACAAACTGTTGAAGAACAATACTTAAACTTCAAAACCAAGCACAAGGAGACTTTTTTAAGCCATCAAGAACCTAACAAAGTTTGCAAAACCGATCCAATACTCCTTAAGCAACAAAACTAGAAAGTTGCACTATATACATGATAGATCTCCTCTTTAAGTTGACCATGAAGAAAGACGTTAGTGGGTAGCCATAATAAAGGCTAAGAATGCATGGCATCATGGACAGGAGTAGATGAAGAAATACAATGGGAGAAGGTATGAAAATAGTCTTGACCATACACTTGAATATCCCTTTGAGTGAACTAAGTTTCACAGTGTAAATGCATTGACAATCAACCAGTGGTTTACTGAGAATCAAAGGATTTAATTGTCAAGTAACATTAGCATGCAGAGCAATAATTCGTCCATCATTGCCTGATGCCACCTTAGGAAATGAATAAAAGCACAATATGGTGAAGACAAATGAGAAGAAAGAAGGTAGGAAGAGTTAGTAGGAGTATTTGGCTCTTTGGAGGAACATCATCAATAGTCCAAGTCCTCCAGGAGTGACCATCGTAAACTTGTAAAGGAACAAAGGATGAAGACAACTCACATACCCCTAGGTGACCTTTTTCATTAAGAAATAATAGAACACTCTTTTATCATGTCTCTCTAATTTTTCTCTCATTACTAACATGGTATGAAAGTGTGTGTGGACCTACTAAATCTTCTTAGTATATTCTTACATTTTTTAGACCTAATATAAATATGTATCAAGGTTCATACATTCAAGGACCAAAAGTACATTTAATTGCAGAAAAATTCAAAGAAGAGAGAACCAAAACAGAGTGTAAAAAGAACTTGCAACATAAACTTCGTCTTCTCTAATTGGTTTAACAGGCTATACTTGTAACATGATACATTATACCTTTTAGTTTCTGTCCTCAACAACCACAGGTTTCTTTTAGTTTAACAGGCTATACTTGTAACATGATACATTACAGACTTGAAATGTTCCAAAATATTTGTGATGCATCCCATATTGTAGTCCCTAAGTGCTTGGAATTGGGATCCTATAGAAAACAAAGATTGAATTGCCAGAGATTTGATATTAATGTATGTAAGAAAGAAAAGACAGCAAACATTCAAAATATTAGAAAGTATTAGTCTTCAATAAATCATAGTCAAGTCAATGTCTAAAAGCTGAGCAATAAGAGAAGATCTTAGTCAACATATAATAATTTGTAGGCACATTGCTCAGTCATGATTTAAAAAATTTCTAACGCAGTTCATCATCTCTACTGCATATTGCCATTGTGTTGCCCTCTATCTGACTGGTTCTTCTTTCTCACAAATATTTTGGGAATACTTGCTAATAAACAGAAAGTTCAAGTCTGTAATGCACATTGAATGTCCTTAGTGCACCAATGATAATTAATACAACTTGGACTAGAGTATATGCACGATATTAATTTTCAGCTTTGCTTAAGGCATCAATAAAATGAAGAAAATTAGGCATTGGAAGCAATAGCAACCTAATTAAAACTTAAACAGTTACAAAATTATACAAACCAAATTCTAAATTCCACAGTCAGTATAAGAAACAAAATGAAACCCAAGGATGACATGAACACCCCAGGACATGAGTAATGCTGAGCAAGAATACATGAGTAATGCTAATATATATAAAATCAACCAAAATATATCAATAATACACAAAGGATTCAAAAGTCGTAAAGGGTCAAATTAGGTTTTCGAAGAGGCTTAATTGAACAATATAAATTGGTAGACATAAATTATCACTATAAGTTGGTTGATGGGCAGTTTAAAAGAAATTTACATGAAACATTGTACAAATGGTAAGGTGAATGAGGATGTCGGCACACGACGGTGGCGCTAGATACGAGATGCAGAGCTTCGACGGCCTCTGACGTAGTTAACTTGGACCACGACAAGACATCACCTCTGAATGCACAACGGAGACCATGGGTGAGCGAGTCAGGCTAGAGAGTGAAAACAGAGACAAAGGTCACTGGGGCACGATTGAGGGTGAGAAATGAAGGTCATTACGTGGTCAAAGGATGTAAACCACACGAGCTCACGATGGAGACGAGGACGGATTTAAACATGAAAACGCTGTCGTTTTCGTAAATAAAACACTTCAAAGACGGTCTTGGTGAAACCATCTTTGATTACACATAAACGACAACGGGTGTGCGCAAAATCGACGTCGTACTGACATTTCAAATACGGTTTGAGTATAACCGTCTTTGAAATATTACTTTTATTTACGTAACTGCCACCATGCCCTCAAAGACGATGGTCTTCAGGGAACCAACTTCAAACAGGCGTCGTAAGAGGCTTATTATGTAGTAGTAACTGAAGCTAAGGGAAGGGTCTCAACTTTTTCTTTTTATATTGGGACCCAAAACCATATCTGCACACTGTGATTTAGTGTGGAACATATTACTGAAAACTTGCCTAAATCTTTTAATAATCTCTGTAAGTAGGAAATTACATCAAAATATGGGAAAGAAGATATTTTATTTGTTGCTCTACTTGGAGAAGATGAAATGCTGGACAGTGGACACTCCCTTAGGATAAAAGATGTAACTGATAAAGCACTTGTGCAAATAAACTTGTGCCAAAATTGAGTTACACAGTCAGCTTTGGCCTGGTCCTTAGCACTCTTCACACAATGCTCACCATCAATACCAACATTGGCAAAACAACTCTCACCCTACCCGAACAAAGAGAGAGTGGTAAGTCCTGATGTAGAACCTATTTTCCCACCACTTTTCACAACATTTTCCACCATACAAAACAGAGTCCCTTCGCCCCTTAACCCTTCATAATCACTCCCATAAACTGTAACACCTTTAACCAAATTGACAAGAAAAGTTGGTTCTATGTATTAAATTTTGTTTTCAACTTTTATATAGTATTTTTATGTGTAATTTCTTGCTATTTGAAGTGTTCAGGTATGAAAATTAAGTAACAAAGATATGATAAAGTAAGGGCATAATTTTCATATTCAGATTTTTTGAACATTTTTTGAATTTGTAGTTAGTGACGATGAATTGCCTGTTGATGGAGTCGAGTAGAAACATGGTATTATTTGTGCCATGTTCATCTCATGTCAATATCCTTTCAAAAGTGTTTATCCTTCCATTATAACACATGTATGGATATTCTTGGTTTCAAGACCCTTCCAATTGAAGGAGTAAAGGTTGTTGATCCCCAAGTTAGAATTGCTTTTTTTTCTTTCTCAAGATTTTACACGCTCAAAGGTGGAGAGACCTGGCGGCTCAAGTAGTACCCTCATGGCGGAGAGAGAGATGATAATCATGATAATGAACTCATTGCTAGTGTTCTATTACGAGAAGATGGTAGGTTACAAGTCTTCAAGTTTTACAGATCTAGTGTTTGCTGGGGTGAGAATTGAAGTAGGTCGGAGGAAAGGAAAATTTAATCATGTTGCTTCTACCAACCCTGGTAATAGGGGACCCAGGATGAGTGGTGAGAGGAAGAATGAGGGAGAAGCTCATGTGTGACTGTTGTTCCCACATGGCCAAACTTTCCACAAGCCCTTTATAATCCCCTCTACCAATATCCTCCCTAGCAATATCACTACTCAGCCAATATCAATCCCGCCCACTACCCACCACACTACCAATCAAGAACGCCTAATCAACCACAAAGGCCACCCCCAAACTGGCCACAAAATCCACCCTTTGTACAGCCAAGACCAAATACCACGCCTAATACCAACCAAAACAGCAACTAAGGAAGGCATTTCCCAAAAAGGAAGCTTGTAGAATTCACTCCAATCTTGATATCATATGCTGACTTACTCCCATATCTGCTCAACAATACAATAGTAGCAGTAAACCCAACAAGGATTCCTCAACCTCCATTCTCTCGAGGGTACAACCCAAATGTGGCATGTGCTTATCAAGGTGGAGCCCCAGGGCATTCCACTGACCATTGTATGGCTCTGAAAAATAAGGTGCAAAGTTTGATTGATGCAGGTTGGCTGAAATTTCAGGAAGACAATCCCAATGTGCAAACTAACCCACTCGTGAACCATGGGAGTTCTTCTATGAGTGCTATAGGGGATCCAGAGACATAGGAATTGAAGAGAAAGGAATGACCTTTTGTGGTGAAGAAGGATTTCTCGGGTGGAGCACTGATACTCACAAACATGGATGGTGAAGAGCTACCTTCGCCTGTGAATTCTAACACCGTCAAGCAATACTATGTGTGACGTTGGGGGCGATTTGAAGATTTGTTGTTGGATATTTCCAAGTACTCATTAGGATTTTCATGTTTATGTTGTTATTGTAAACAACAATCACAACGTTAATAGTATGGACGAATTTGATGTCATCATCTCTCATTTTAGGCATGGCAACGGGACCCGAACCCATGGATACCCGCCCAAATCCGCCCCGATTTTAACAGGGAAAAACCGAGTTTTTCAAGTTCGGGTTCGGGTTCGGATTTTCCCCAGTAGCCAAAAGTGAGGGCAAGGGCGGGTATGGGATTACTGATACCCGCCCCCGCCCCGTAATAAATAATATTAAAAAATAAAAAAAATATATTATTTTATAATTTTTTTAATTGAATTGATTGATTTTATTTTGTAATTTTTAAATTATGATCCCATATTTAAAATGTGGGTTTGTTATTATTATTTTTTTGTTACATAATTAACTTTTTTGTCCGATTTTTCAATAAAAAAAGTTTTTTATTTTTTTATTTTTTAAATTTTAATCAAATAGCGAGGACAGGACGAAGCGGGAATGGGGATGCGTTTTAAAACCCGACGGGGTTCGAGGGCGGGGGCGGGGGCGGGGGCAAGGACGGGGAATGCAATACCCACCCCCTCCCCGTTGCCATGCCTATCTCATTTCTCATGATTATATCTTTGCATATTTATTCAACTTTCACTGGAATATGAATATATGCCGCTAGTTTGTTTGCTCATGTGACCTGTGCTCCAGAGTTGATCTCCAAGTCTGCCTAATCAAAAATTTGTGCACTCTACACGTTTGGTGGGGTGCCATAAGCGATGAATAAAATTGAATAAACATTTGATTGACTATGTTTCAATCCAATAAATAAGAAATACAAACATGCATGCAACCTCATCTTGTCTTAAAAGTTTTGAGAAAAGTCATAGTCATTTGGCTTAATCTGTCAATTGAATTTTTTTAAAATATTTCTCTCCCTTGAAAATTCTCTTTCGAGAACATGCACATTTTCATTGATTTCTTCTTTTCTTTCATTTCTTCTTGCTACAAAGGCATGACAGACGACAGCAACAGATACCTCCAAACCCTACATCGGGGCAATCACAGACACCACGCATAGGCTCTAAGCGCACCTAAGGGCAGAAAAGAGGTTCTCACCTTATAGGTCAAAAACCCGCAAGGGCAGCCTAAGCAAAAGTTAAGGTATATATGTATAAAAAAAGGAAAATGAAAATAAATGAAAAACAGAAATACGATAAAGAAAACAATCATGAGCATTTTTTTATTCTTAATGATTTCTTTGCATCTAAGGGTGTTGTTCATCAAACATCTTGTGTTGAAACACCACAACTAAATGGAATCGTAGAAAGGAAACATCAACATATTTTAACCGTACCAAGAGCACTCTTCTTTAAAGTTAAAATGCCAAAAAAATTCTTGAATTTTACTGTTTCTCATGCTTTATATATAGTCAACAGACTACCATATAACACCCAACAGTTGCAACTTCGTCAACAAACTTCCTTCACAACAGGGTAAAATAATGAGAACAAACTTCATATATCTTTGAACATGTAAAAGTTAGATGCCATTACCAGAGACCGTGTCTAGAACAAATTACTTTTACAAATGATGGCAGACTTAAGCTAATGCCTTAATTTGAAAAATCAGGTGAATCCAAATTTCACAAGCTAAGCAACAAACACACATTCAAAAGTAAAAAAATAAGAACATACCTATTTTGTAAACTAAACATCCAGTCACATAGAACCTTATTTTATAAAGTTTGGATTCTGTAAGGCACTGTCAAATTTCATCTAGGTAACAGTAATAAGTTATACATTCCTTCAAGTACATATCTTGTAACTAAACATAGTTCCACTAGCAAGTTGAAATCAATTAAATAACTTCTTAAACTAAACTAATAATGGAAGTGTTTGTAGCTTCCCATGAATGAATGTTTTCTACTTCCCTGAAGATTCTAACTGTTCTGACTATATTGGAGCTGCATATCCAAAAGGAAAGTACTGAAATCCAGACCACACATCACAAGATACAAAATAAAAGATAATGCTTAGTTAAGGGATTAGAAAAGGGAAACATAAAGGTACTTGGACTGTCCTAAAACCGTACTCAGAGGCTCCATACATACACCGATAGTCCACTAAAACTTTCATAATATTTTACTTAGAGGGCAAATCTTGTGGATCAATTATTTTGAATGAAAGGATGTTTCCTGGTTGATTATTATCTCTCTTTTCTTCCTTCGAATCTGAAAAGATAAAGGTAACATAAATGCTAAAAGCACAAAAAAATTGTCCAAAATTGTGGTCACCACTCACAATATGGTGTTTCTACCATTAAAATGACAAACTTAGGTAGGAGTAAAATTTGAATTGGGAAAAGGTCAATGCAACATGTAGGCGATTTGTTGCAGAAATAAATTTAGTTATATCCATTGAACAAATAAATGAGACAACTAGAATGAAAAATTTAAAAATTGAAATAATATCATAACACAACTATAATCAATATAGCTGTGTTGAAGTAGTCACGTGTCAGCTTCTAGTTAACTAGTGCAGTTAGTGACAGTTATGATAGTTAATATAAAGGAATTGTGAACATATTGTAAACAGTGAAATAATTCTCAATGATTCTGTGACTCGTTTTCTTTCATTGAACTCTCATTTTATTTCCTCAATCCTAATGAAAATCCAGGAATTCCTCTTGCTTCTAAGCTTCTCACAGGCCGGAATTATCAGTTGTGGTCCAGATCTGTATGGATGGCATTGAAGATGAAGAATCAGTTGTTTCATTGATGGCACTCTTCCTAAACCTACATCAGGCAGCATTGAATTTTCTTGACATAGTTGTAACAGTTTGGTGTTATCATGGACCACCTATACTCTTATAAATCAATTGTTCAAAGTGTTCTTTGGATGGAGACCCCATACTTTGGTGTAATACTTTAGTATAATTTTTCTTTCCATCAATCCCAATTAGCTTGGGTTAAAGGTGCTGTTGATGTTGTTCTATAGATGGATACAGCTTTTGATGTGTGGAAAGACCTGAAAGAAAGGTGCTACCAGGGAGATATATTTCGCATTTCTGAATTGCAAGAGGATCTACTTGTTTAAGCAGGGAGATCTTCAGTTACAGAGTATTTTACTCATTTGAAATGCTTATGGTAGGAATTAAATAATTTTCGTCCCATACCATCTTGCACTTGTGAGGTTCCATGTGTTTGTGAATTGGTTCCAAAGATTAGACAGTATAGAGAAAATCATCAACTGATCAGGTTCTTGAAGGGACTCAATGAACAATATTCAGCTGTGAGGTCCCAAATCATGTTCATGCAACCACTCCCCAGTCCCTAGCATTAGTACAATGTCTTCTTTTCTAATTAAGCAAGAATATCAATTATGTGGTCCATTTGATGGATCTATAATTCTCGCAAATTTGAATGAGAACTTTAATGGAGGTAGAGGAAGGTCCAAAGGTAGAGGAGGCAGAAATCAAAGTCAGTTCAATGGAGGTAGAGGCAATTACATGGAAAAAAGCCAAAGTATAAAAGTTTGCTCATATTGTGATCGAATTGGTCATACTGTTAAAACATGCTAAAGAAGCATGGATATCCTTCCTCAATTCAAAAGGGGGAGTGCAGTGAACAATTTTGTTAATCCAGGAGATTCCATGTCGAATGATGATCCAAGTGTTGATCCTATGGTTTTTCAAAAAGAAAACATGGAGAATGAATGCAGGAGTTATTTTGACTACAAAACAGCATAAGGCATTGTTGGCATTGTTGGAGAATGTAAATCAAGGTCACAGCACCAATAAAATAATTTTCCTTCCTCGACATTCAGGTATAATAACTTGTAGGCTGTAGCTTATCCAATTTATCTCAACCAAATTCTTGGATACTTGATACTGGAGCCTAGATCATTTGACTCATTCCGTTGACCAATTTCAGAGTTACAGGAAAGTCAAAACCATACAAATAAGACTACCTGATAATACCTGTGTCATTACAATTGTGTATGACTGTAGTCGGCATACATGGTTATGTCTTATGAAACAAAAATCAGAGGTATCAATACACATTGTTAATTTGCAAACCTCATTCAAACACAATTTAATAGAAAAATAAAATGTATCAGATCAGATAATGGAAAATAATTTATTCTTAATGATTTCTTTGCATCTAAGGGTGTTGTTCATCTAACATCTTGTGTGGAAAACACCACAACAAAATGGATTCGTAGAAAGGAAACATCAACATATTTTAACCATAGCAAGAGCACTCTTCTTTGAAATTAAAATGCCAAAAAAATTCTAGAATTTTAATGTTTCTCATGCTTTATATTTAGTCAACAGACTACCATATAACACCCAGCAGTTGCAACTTCGTCAACAAACTTCCTTCACAACAGGGGAAAATAATGAGAACAAACTTTATATATCTTGATCATGTAAAACTTACGTGCCATTACCAAAGACCGTGTCTAGAACGAATTACTTTTCCAAATGATGACAGACTTAAGCTAACGTCTTAATTTGAAAAATCAGGTGAATCCAAATTTCATAAGCTAAGCAACAAACACACATTCCAAAGTAAAAAATAAGAACAATACCTATTTTATAAACTAAACATCCAGTCACAGAAAATAATAAATTAATCACACATGGAAGTTTGTAGTTAGATAATGGTACAAACAAATTTTACATATCTCAGAGTATATATTATTTATTTTACTAATTATATTTTAATATATTATTAAAATTTATAATAAAAATAAATAAATAATTTTCTATTTGTATAATAAATAATTAAGAGTCTTTTTTGTCTTATTTCTAAGAAACATAGACCCCTTTCAAATATATTAATTGTTAATTTTTCATAGTCTTAACTTATTATAAATTTCATAAATGATATATCCTTTCACTTCCTACTAGAATAGATGCATTCATTGTGATATTGACAATATAGTATATTGTATTTTGTATTTACACAAATATATTGGGCTAAAAATAGTATTTTGTATTCACACTAAACGTTTTTCTGGAGAGGTTATCTAACAATTTAAACAGTAATATAAAGTTTAAAAAAAAAGAAATCAATTTTAAAGTTAGAAATAAAATAGAGATAGGTTGAGAGGGATGGACAGATAAGAATTATAATGTATACGGATGAAATAAAAGATAGTCGAGAGAGTATGAAAAATAAGACTCAAATTTCTTAATTCTAAATTACAGTACAAAATGAAGTTTTGTAAACCAATTTTAAAAGAATTTTCAATTCACAAATTACTTTAAAATTATATACTATACACTAAATATTAACTTAATACTTTTTAAAAAGAGATGATTAGGCGGGGCGTTGTTTTATGAAATATAATAGTAGTGTTATATATAGAGACAGCAAGCACGAGAGTTGTGATACAAACTTCCATAGTTCCATAGTTCTATTTACTTCAAAGATTTGGATCTTTCATTTCCAAAAGAATTCGTGAGAACGCAGCTGCAGCAGCGAATCCCATTCAGGCAACGGAGAAATACACTCGTTGGACTGTAGAGGAACACAGGTATGTCTGTGAAAGAAACACATTTCTTTTTAAGACTTTATTATATGTTTGTTTCTCGTTTAAAATTTCTGAAATGGGTTCTTCTTGGATTTTTACTCAGTTTATCCACTTCAAAGATTTGGATCTTTCAACTCCAAAAGAATGGCTCAAAATCGTGAGAACGCAGCTGCAGCAGCGAATCCAATTCAGGCAAAGGAGAAATACACCCGTTGGACTGTAGAGGAACACAGGTATGTCTGTGAAAGAAACACATTTCTTTTTAAGGCTTTATTATATGTTTGTTTCTCGTTTAAATTTCTGAAATGGGTTCTTCTTGGATTTTTACTTCACTCATTACTTCTTTTTTGTTTTAATCATTGTTTCTTTCTATTTTTCAAACATTTAATTATATTTGGGTCAAAGAAAAGTGACCAATGACAAAAATAAACGTAGCAAGTGAATTTATCTTCTTTGTAGAAAAGATTTCAATTGTCTTACATATTTTTGTTCTTCTTACTGGTTTCGATAATTCAAATTCTTTTCTTGACTAATGAACATGAAACGCTAGCTTTTGGTGAAGTTTTTTACTGTAATTTAATGCAAAAAAAGAATGATTTCTTTTTAATCATTAATTAGGAATCGTGGCAGAATGTGCTAATGGGTTTTTCTTGGATTTTTTTACTTCATTTGATTGTTTCTTTCTTGTTGGAATTATTGTTTTCAAATATTCAGTATCTTTTTGCCTTTTTTATGATAGGTTGTTTCTTCGCGGGCTTGAAGAATATGGCAAGCACTGGACAAAGATTTCCAAGAATGTGGTAGTGACAAAAACTCCAATCCAAATAGCCAGTCACGCCCAAAAGTATTTCCTCCGTCAGAAAAAAGAAAACAACAAAAGACCTAGCATACATGACGCTGAATCAGTAGTGGCACAGCCACACAACACAGAGCTGCCAGAGCATCCGATCCAACAAGGGCTAAATCCACCAAACAATATAATAACCAAGGATTTTCTAGCAAATTTTAAATAAAAATCAAGAGGAAACTGCAGTAGTTTCATGGTATATTTCAGAATAACAGATTGTTACATTCTTTTTCTTCTATCAGTTACTTGCATTCTTTCTTTCTCCTTAATCCTCTATGGTTCAGTTCTATCATATAACTAACAGCAAATTCTTTCAATTATGTTCAAATCTCAATAGTTGTTTTGGTTTTTTTGGTACAGAAATCCCAATAGCTTGGCAAGCTAATATGATTCATTTTATACAAGTATTAATAGAAACTAGTATAGTACCCGTGCAGACGCACGGGTAGCTGCAAAATTAAATGTATAATATAATTGTATACATACAAACTGTGTAAAACTTAGTAAAGCAGAATGAAAACTAATAAGATTGGAATATGTAATATATTTTATAAAAGATTGATAAACTTTCTGAAATAAAATTCTCACCAGTCGTCAAGAGATTTCACACAATGCTTCTGCCTATCTAGATGTAGAATCTGCCATCACACTGACAATATAACCTATATCTCTGTAATAAAACATAATGCTTTATCAGCTGAAGCACGGAGTAAGATTCTACAGGCCATAGCATTTCCTTTTGTCAAGCAATCCAATTTTAAAAAGCTAAACCAATAATGGTGTTGAATAAAGAGAAGACACTGAACATAAATAATGCTTTCACTTGCAAGATAAAACAAATCATGTTAAAACTATGAAAAATCCAGGTCCATTAAGTATTAAGCTGATGGGAAAAAAATTACAATGTGAAGGATACGATACTCAGAAAGAAAGAACGTGCTCATCCTTTAAGACTTTTTCTCTAAATATCAGCCGTTGCTGATTAAGTGGAAGGCCAATTTCATTTGCAATTTTGTCTTTGAACAATGAAACAGGCATCTGAAATGATTTTGAAGACAAGTTTTAGGGTTATACCCAATGTTGTCAAACTCGAGGATCGGAAGGGGGGTAAAAGATCGTAACTCGAGGATCGTAACTCGGATCGTAAGAGTTACGTGTATATGTAAAATTATATTTATACACATGCATATACATAAAAAATAATATAGACAAGAAAAATAATATTGGAGCTAAACGTAAGTTTTTATCTAAATAAATTATTTTTATTTCTTAAAAATAGTTATAAATGAAAATATAAAATAATTTAAACATTCTATTATATATAATAAATAATTAATTTTTTTACTTAATAATTTGAAAATAATGAAACAAAATTTTATTGAATCAATTAATTTTTAACATTTTTCAAAATTAATACATTTAGAAATTTATAGAGTAGATTAATTTGATAAAATATTATTTGACAAAACTATACTTTTAATTAAACAAGATAACTGATTTTAAATTAAATTTTTTATTAGACAACTTTCAGATTAAAAAAAAAGTAGTATTATCAACTTATACTTTTTTTAAAAAAATTGAAAGAAGTTTTTAATCTAAAATTTTAAAAAAATGAAAATTAACAATCAACTTTTTTTAGACTCTTATTTTTAACTTTAACTTAAGAATAACTTCAGTTAAAAAAATGGACCAAATAGACTCTTAGAATTATGTAAACAATATATAATTACAAAAGATAATATATTCTAAACACTCATCTCTTTTGCACCTCATCTTCTGGTACGGTGGTACCTCTTTTCCTCAACACACTCTCCATTTCGGCTCTTTCTTCTTTTCCTCAGCCATCTCTTTGCACCTAATCTTCTGGTACCTCTTTTCCCACTCGGTTTCCTCCCACTCTCCAAACACACTCACACCGAACCAAATGGCGGCCACCGCAAGCAACAACGACGTCGCCGCCGACGGCCCCGTGATAAGCCTAATCAACAAGCGCCTTCGCGCCCTCCGCAAGAAGCTAAACGCCTGAACCGCATCCTGGCCATGGAAGAGGCCGTCACCAAGGGCAAGCCTCTGAACAAGGAGCAGGAAGAGGTTCTCCGCTCCAAACCTTCCGTCCTCGCTCTCATTGACGAGCTCGAGAAGCTCCGTACCGCCCTCCCCGAAGAGCTCCAAAACAACGGCACCTCCTCTCAAAACTCTCGCGAGAACGAAACCCAACTGGGATCGAAACGGATCGTCGATCCGTCCACCTCGCGAGCAAACTCGCGATCCCCCAACGATCCGCAAACCCAGCGATCCTCCCTCCGAGTAAGATCGACCACCCCTCTGAAAATCGTAAGATCGCACGAGTATGCGATCTTACTCGCGATCTTGACAACATTGGTTATACCATAACCTACATATATTTACCTCAAAAATAGGACTAGAAAAATGCAAGAATGACAGGAATAGATATTATAGCTTACATTTTTGTCCACTTGAAAACTGTAGAAGCGGGAATCTAGAGTCATGACATTGAGCTGAACAGTTGAGTCTGAACATTCTGCTGAAATGTTTCCAGTAGTGGAGCCTTCATTGGAGCACTGACTCGCCATGTTGTTGGTTCAGCTGCAAAGTGTTGGACTAAGGAATTCGACAGAACTAACCCAGACAAAAAGATACCAAAGTAGCTGCAACTGCAACAAAATGCAGATGTAGGGCCATAATTATCGTTCAATGAGTGAAAGAGATCCATCGAGGAATAAGAAGAAAACCCAAATCAGAACTTCCAAAGCTTGTAGCAATATATTATACCGTATTCTACTTTAACCATAAACAGCACTGTGCAGTAATAGGAATCATATACATTGGTACCGGCACACAAAAATAGTATACAATCTAGCAACTATGGATCAGTTTGGATAACCATCTCAAACAGTAATTATTAGAGGTAAAAAATAAAAGGAAACAAAGTAAAATGAATCAAAACTTTTCCCATTAATTAAAATTAACTTATATGCCTCAACTTCTTAAAAGCTCTCTCATTTAACTTTCCAATAAATAGAGATTAATAAATTGATTTTTAACTTGTAGGAAAAATTTGATTCATTTTAGCTCCTTATACCCTTTTATTTTCTTCTCTTATAAATTCTTGTTGAAAAATTGATCCAACCTGGCACTAAGACACTAACAATCATATGGCCTATTTTGTAGGAAAGCATGTGAACTAAAAACCATGACAAACAAAATCAAGGCAATGTTAGCACATTTGTGATAGGGAACTCAGAAGTTCCTTGTGTCTAACCTCTAAAATTTATAGCCAGGTTTGCTTGAGCATCAGCTTCAGAGTTGTATTCCTAAAACATCAACAAACGGCACGTCATTTGGAAATAGATTACGAAACAGTGAGGTAAAAAATATGGGAGTGGTATTCTAAAAACAAAAGGATAAATATAGTGAGAACTGGATGCAAGTCTTCCTATAAGTAGGATGTATGATGCTAGCATTCGATAAATTGGGAGGCAAGCTGTAGCATTCAATAAATTAGGAGGCAACTTATTGAGTTGCTTGATGACTTCCTCACCCCAGATGAACCATCATTTAGAGAAGCATCCCCATGCCCAACGCTGCAGGATTCAAACCACTTGGTTCAGAATCAATTGTCGCTGCGGTTCGGTTAGCTGCTTTCTGTCTCAGAGCTAAGCCCTTTCCTGTTCTCGATTTAATTTTGCTCTAATGACAGCATAAGAGGTTTGTGGAATTAGTGAACAAAATCTTCTCAACTACTTCAGAAACTGTTAAAACCCTACACTGCAAGCAAAAAGCTTAAATTTTCACAATGAGACGGCATTGTCTTGTTTAATAGAGGTGTAAAAAGGTTTTAAAGTGACTATGAATACAATTTAAAAACCTGTTCCTTGAATATATTTATTTATTCTAAAAAATTACAGCGCCAAATTTCATTCTAGATGCATTCTCAGTTTCTCACCTTCACCTTTGTATTCTTGTCTATCTATACAAGCATGCCCAACATATGCACTTACCAAAGCACAATAAATAACTTTGCTGGCTATTTTAACATGAATCATCCCAAAATATCAAATTCCCCTATGAAAGCTCCAATTGAAGGGAAGAAATCAGAAATTCCTCCTCCACCCTCTCACTTTTGTTTTATACAAGATACCTTTCTCAAATATTTCAGTAACACCAAAAGTATGAGGCAGCATTTGACAAGCAAAAGAAAACAGAATGTTACATTGGGGTGGAACCAAAATATACCACTTGTCTTAACCTTATGTCCTATTCTGCTCTCATTTTAAAGTATAACCACCAAAATATACCATTTGGGCAAAGCTTTGTCTAGCCAGCACCTCTCAACCTGTGCAACTCCAGAACACAGCAAATAAAGAGAGTGAAAAATAAACTGGGCATGAATTGTACTGAATAACAACACTTGGATGAATAATTAGACAAGTTTTATAATAAAATAGATTAATTTTGAATAAAACCATTTTTGTAAAATTTGATTTTAGTTAAAAAGTAAATAAATTTATATCTGGATACTTCTATTTATTTAAAAGCAAGTTTGCTATAAAATTTGGTGTAAATTTTTTAAGCTAATGCAAAAGCTACTTTTACTTACTTCTAGTCAAACCGATTTTTGAAGCAAAATAAATTAATATGGTTATAACCAAAAAATTATAATTTTATAAAATCAAATTTGATTGCAACCAAAATCAATTCTCATTATTCCCACCATGAAATCTAACACACTCTTGCAACATGCTTGGATACACGGTGGAGAGGCAAAAATTGCATAAAAAACATGAAAAAGTATAAGTGATACAATCACACTTTTTATGCTGATCCACATACAATGTAGAAACATACATTCACAGTGATAGGCATCAAATCACAGCACAATAAGTTTGATTAAAAATTAATTTATTGATAAATAAGTTAGAGATAGCCAACTGCAGAAGACTAAATAAATGTCCAAACCATACCAAGAGACTCGGCAGAAAAACCTTGTTAGAGATATTTTCATAGCTGGCTCTGCTGAGGAGGGAAAATGCCAGCAAAAGCACATCTGCTCCTTTGTAGCTCAAAGGCCTAAGCCTGTTGTAAGGATCCTGAATTTATGAAGCTACAATAAATGAGTAAAGCATGGAAAAGTAATAACCATATCAAGAATTAAGGAATATCCAGTTTTAGTGATAGAAGCCTTCTTTTCACCACAATATACTATGCACATTACTATACAACTGCCTCGTAATATAGTAGTGAGTGGTTAGTATTAGAATATGTATTTAAACAAACTGTGCAAACAGTTTGTAATACGGTTGATAGGTGTAAAGTTGTTATTGTAAAGGCTGGTAGCTGTTGCTAACAGCACCCCTCTGTACAGCTATCAGTACAGCTGTTATCTTCTGTTATTTCTGTTAGTGGTTATTTCTGTTAAGAGTTAGTTAGTGGTTGTTAGTTTCTGTTATAGTCTATTCAAAGGTTATAAATACCCTCTCTGTAACAGTCTTCAATTAGTTAACTTTTCTGAGAATAATAAACAAGATTATTTCAGTTCTCTCTCTTCTCTTTTTCTCACTTCATCTAAAATGAGTTTGTTTAAATACATATTCTAATACTTAGTACTTTTTTCATTAATCACCTTCAGAAAGTACTTACCAGCAGTGTCCCATAATCCTAGATTAACTGTGCTTCCATCAACTACCACATTTGCACTAAAGTTGTCAAAAACTGTAGAAACATAGTCCTGTTTTTTTTCCAACAATAGCAAGTGAAACACAAACTAAAACTTTAACACATTCAAACAACTAAAACATCATGTGTTTTCGTACCATGGGGAATGTGTTGCTGGTGTAAGAGATGAGCATACATGTCTCTGTATATGAAAACCAAATCTGTCACAATTTCATACACTTAGTACTTAGAGAACGATTTATTTATCCAGTTAAGTTATAATTGTTAAGAGCCAAAATCCCCAAAACAATATTTAAGTTTTCATTAAATGTACCCTACGTAATTCCCGTGTTGGCACTGATTTGTGGGGACATATGAGTAGCCTTTAAGGCTGAGATATAGACCATATTACTCTTAAATAAG
>QARZ01000424.1:0-22920 GCA_013407115.1 Glycine latifolia | reverse complement strand
TTGTTGAAACCATCTAAATCCAAATTCCTCATTGTGGCTTACAATTTTATTTAAAATTTAGAATTAAATAGAATGTTTGATTAATTATAATTTAACTTATTGTAGTATTGTTAAGAGTATTTTTTAGTCTTGATGGGACCTGAGTGTTACTTCCTTCTTCATAGTGTACTATTTACTTTTGTTTAATTTTTCTGTAGATATTCCCCAACTTAGAGTATTTGGATATTCACTTTAACGACGCACAGAAGTGGTTATTGAGCAACACTGTGAAGCATCGAATGCACCGTTTAAAAGAGCTTAGGTTGATTGAAGTTAATGATGGTGAACGTCTCTGTCATATTTTGTACAGAATGCCAAATCTAGAAAAGTTAAACTTGTTGTCGTCAAAGATAAATTATTTGCTTTTAGAGTCGTCAGAGTCACGTTTGGGAATCGTATTACAGCTGAAGGAATTGGATTTGTCGTATTCAAAGACAAAGGATATAGGATTTGAACGAGGCTCATTTCTGCAGAGAATAGAGCTTTTGAGCTTACATGGGTGCAACGATTTGAGGAATTTGTGTCTTTCCTCGGTATCATTGGCTTACTTGACAAATTTGAAAATAGCGTATTGTGATGGATTAAGGAATTTAATGGCACCCTCAACGGCAAAAAGCTTGGTTCAACTTAAATCCATGAAGATAAGCATATGTAAACAGGTAGAGGAAATAATAACCAATGAGGGAAATGAAGAAGAAGAGCAAATCGTGTTTGACAAATTGATTACTATAGAACTTGTGCATCTAGAAAAGCTGAAAAGTTTTAGCAGTTACAAGAACTGTGAATTCGAATTCCCGTCATTGGAAATATTGATTGTGAGAGAATGCCCAATGATGCAAACATTCAGTGAGGGTGGTGCAAGAGCACCAAAGATACAAAATATGGTTGCTGCTGTTGAAGGAAACGAGGAAGCCAAATGGCAGTGGGAAGGAGACTTGAATGCCACCATACGAAAAGCTTTCAACTACAAGGTACTTATTCATTTAATTTATTACAAATTCTCCTAGTTTTATTAACTTTTATTCTTTCCTTAAAAAAAATTACTTCTTTCATGAGATAAAAAAAATACTTGCCATGAATGAAAAGTATAAATCCTTGTTTTTGGCATAAAAAGCTTAAACAACAAGTATGTTAAATTTCTTAAGATATAAATATATTAGCTCAAAAAACCAACATTTATATAAATTTATTATTCATTTTTGTTTGAAAAACTTCATTCATAAAATTTAACATAATACGAATTTGACTGCTTCATGTAGCCAGTGTAATCATAAATAAAACCTCTCCCATCTTACAACTTTTCTTTTTAATCAAAATAAATAAACTTCAATTCATATTGTTTGTTATCCATTAATTTTTTGTTAACATTTTTAATCCCTCTAAATTTTTTTCCTCATTTTAATCCTTTGTTTATGTTATATTTAAGATTAATTTGAGCAACAAAATAAAAGACTAAAAATGGACAAACACATTTAAAGGGATTAAAATTTTAGCGAATGATTGAAAATTGCCAAAAAAAAAATTGAGGGACAAAAACTTAGAATGTAAAAAATGAGGAGTTAAAAACTTAATTAAAAAACTAACATGTTGATTTGTGAAATGGAACAAGTCGCATTTGACTTTACATATATAAAATAGCATATAAACGTGATAATAAGTTAACAAATCCATCCATATAATTTGTGATTATCTATTTATCTATAAAATAAAAGTTACATGAGAAATTATTATAACTTATAAGGTCGATATTGTAGTTGAGAAGAAGGATTTGAAGGGAGAAGGATGAAAGAAGTTTTGAATTTGAATCACCCACTAATATTCTAAGAAAAAACTAACAACTAATTGATAATAAAAAATCTCAAGAAAATAGTGTATTTTATTGATGAATAAGGAGAAAGTGTATTTTTTTTATTTTGTTAAAATATAAAATAAAGTGAAAATAAAATGACATTCTTACACCTAAGAGAGTAAATAATAAAATATTTCTTAAACTAAATGATCCATAATTTCATCATTGATAAAAAAAATTATCATGTTATTTACTCATATTTTTATTGTTTAACCTTTTGTGCAGCTATCCATAATTAGTATTTAAGCACGTGAATGGCAGAAAATAAATATTTATTAACTTTTCTTCTTTCCTTAAAAAAATGAACTTTTCTTCTTTCATGAGATAAAAAAAAATACTTGCCATGAATGGAAAGTATAAATCCTTGTTTTTGGCATAAAAAGCCTTAAACAACAAGTATGTTAAATTTCTTAAGATATAAATACGTTAGCTCAAAAAACCAATATTTATATAAATTTATTACTCATTTTTGTTTGAAAAACTTCATTCATAAAATTTAACATAATACGAATTTGACTGCTTCATGTAGCCCCTCATCTTACAACTTTTCTTTTTAGTAAAAAAAACAAACTTCAATTCATATTGTTTGTCATCCATTAATTTTTTGTTAACATTTTTAGTCCTTCTAATTTTTTTTTGCTCATTTTAATCCTTTGTTTATGTTATATTTAAGATTAATTTTGAGCAACAAAATAAATGAATAAAAATGGACAAACACATTTAGAGGGATTAAAACTTTAACGAAGGATTGAAAATTGCCAAAAACAAAATTGAGGGACAAAAAAATTAGAATATAAAAAATTGAGGAGTTAAAAACTTAATTAAAAAACTAACATGTTGATTTGTGAAATGGAAAAAGTCACATTTGACTTTACATATATAAAATAGCATATAAACGTGATAATAAGTTAACAAATTCATCCATATAATTTGTGCCTATCTATTTATCTATAAAATAAAAGTTACATTAGAAATTATTATAACTTATAAGATCGATATTGTAGTTGAGAAGAAGGGTTTGAAGGGAGAAGGATGAAAGGGGTTTTGAATTCGAATCTCCTACTAATATTCTAATAAAAAACTAACAACTAATATTAATTGATAAAAAAAATCTAATGAAAACAGTGTCTTTTATTGATGAATAAGGAGAAAATGTATTTTTTCCATTTTTTGTTATAAAATAAAGTGAAAATAAAATGACATTCTTACACCTAAGAGTAAATAATAAAATATTTCTTAAACTAAATCATCCATAATTTCATCATTGATAAAAAAAATATCATGTTATTTACTTATATTTTTATTGTTTAACCTTTTGTGCATCATATCTATCCATAATTAGTATTTAAGCACGTGCATGAATGGCAGAAAATAAATATTTATTTATACAACAAGAATTTATAATTTATAATAAATAAATATTTTAAGTATATAAATTATATTATAATTAAATTTTCTAATAAATACTTTTTTAACACATAAATTACATTTTAAATTTATGAAAAATAATTTATGTTAGGATGTATTATTATTATTTAAATTATTGTTGTTTTATTTTAAAAATATTTAAATTCAAGTTAGAAATAAAGATGTTGAAAATGATGGATCAAATGAGATAAGAAATTAAGTTAGACAATTTAGCTAATATTAAAAATATAAGATGATATATAAGATCGATTTTAGTAACATATTTAAATTATGTAGGGATAGAATCTGTTTATATTAGGTGTAATTACACTTATATCAAATCTAAACTGTTATATAAATCAATCTAATGATTTATAATATTTTAATTTAAAAATGAAATAAATTAATTATGTGACCCTTCTAAGCTTTCTTTATCCTTTCCCATCAAGTTTTTTACGTCAATTATCAGGGTATCTTAGTTTTCTTTCTCTCTCATGAATCTACAATCTACAGTCTACATTTATCGTGATGGAACAAGGATGCTATTTTTGCTTATGATTTTATCAATTTTTAGTGCTTCCTAATGTTTTAATGGTCTCCTGAAACTTGCAATTGCCTAGAATTTAGTTTTATAATAAACAACCGGCATAATTGCTCCCTCCATACCAAACACCTCTCTCACCCATAACATGTGTTTAATTTTAATCTCTCACCCATGACATGTGTTTAATTTTTATCAGACACTTATCAAATTAATAATTTAATAAAAAAAAATATTTATCAAAATTAATAACATAATGGGTTAGATTTTGGACGTATATATTTAACTCCAAATATATATATATATATATATATATATATATAATTTTACATTTTTACTTATTGTTTATTTAAAAATAATAAAATAAATCTATGATCTTATAATTTATATTATAAATAGATTTCTTTATTAAAATGTGCTTAATTGGAGTGTTTATTTTATAACATTTTCTTAAAAAGTAAGATAAATTTTTAGTCATTCATGAAAAAACAAAAAAGGCCAATTTTAATCATTTTCTTTATTATTTATATCATTATAAACAATTTTATATTAATATTGTATTAAATTTTTATTTTGATAACATTATTACTTATGACCTATTTGATAACACTTGTATACATTAACTATTTTATTAATTAATCATCTTTTTTATGATATAGAACTATTTTTTTGCATTTGTTGAACCCATGTTTGTTTGAATTTTATATCCTCATTATGGTATTGGAAAACTTTATAATATGACATGAATTTGAAAGTTTTTGTTGTACATTTTTTATTTAGATTTTTCTATGAATTTTGTGTTTTGTTTTTTTGTGAATTTTTTCTACAAATTGTTATAATTTTGAGAGAAAAATATGATGATTTTCTTTAAGTTCATTAAAAATCCATAGAATTTTTTTCTCAATTTCCGCCACTAGTTTCATGCATCTCGTATGTCTTTTTTTTTTTGTTGGTACGCCTCGTATGTCTAATATCAAGTTTCTCTCTTTTTGTTTGTCTTTTTATTAACTAAATTCAGTGTTAATATAGTAACTCATTTATGACTACAGTGGTTGGAGTCTGCACGTACTGAATCATCTCTTAGTCTCAGCGACAGCCCACTACAATTGATATGGCTTCGCTCACGGTCCATCCCAAACGGGTGCTTCAGTAAGTTGAAGTCTTTGACTGTGGAGGGATGCCAATTTTTATCAGATGTTGTGCTACCCTTCTTTTTACTTCCTCTCTTAACTAATTTGGAACAATTAAAAGTCCGAAACTGTGGTTATGTGAAAAGCATATTTGAGGTGAAATGTATAACACAAGAAAGAGAAATCCCAACTATGCATCATCTTCAGAAGTTGTCCTTCCCTTTCCCTTTTTACCTCAAGGAATTGACTTTAATAAATCTGCCAAACCTGGAGAATGTCTGGAATGAAGATCCTCATGGAATTCCAAGCATGCAACTTCTACAACATGTAAATGTTGAGAATTGTAAACGCCTTACAAGTGTGTTTCCCGCATCAGTAGCCAAAGATCTTGTGAAACTTGAAGATCTACATGTGCAAGGCTGTGAGGAATTGATGGGAATTGTTGCAGAGGATAATGCAGATCCAAGAGGAGCAAATCTAGAGCCTACGTTCCCGTGTCCCTGTGTGAGGTCATTGAAACTACAAGGTTTGCCCAAGTTTAAGTATTTTTACTACTGCTCACTGCAGTGTGACATGTTCGAGACACGTACCGAGGATCAAGTCTGTGATGAAAAGGTACTATTTTCTTACCATTTTGTCCTTTCTGCAGAATCTGATGCCTGCAAATTAAATATAATTGCACTACTTTTTATAAGAATTGAATTGCCACCATTAGTTTCTATACTTCATTTTCATTGTTCAACATGAATGATATGAACATGCTCTTAAAATTAAAATGTGAGAATTTCACGTACATTACTATATATGCTGTGTTCTATCTTATATGCCTATTAACTCCAATTTTTTATGTTTTATATAAATAAGTAAAAGAATACACTTAAGGGTACATGATTCAACAATAACATTTTAGGTTTGATCTTTATTCTTATTAATACAGACAATTACATAGAATCTTACACACGCCATTTTCCTTTATCAAATATTGTGTATTGATGGTTCTCAAATCTTTATAAACAATCTCCCTACCATCTAAAGGATCAAATTTTTAATCATTTTCTTCTCCATTGGAACCACTACAGCCTAGCTCCCTAAAGGTCTCCTTTATCAATTTTTCCATCTAAAATTTTAAACTATAAATAAATAAATTTGTTTAGGCACTTACGGTATCAAAATCCCTTCCACCTTATTAATAGCTAGCCTGGTTCATCCCTTTTTCATTAGTGAACTTTTTCTCTTCTTTACATTGAGTTGTTTGAACCTATTTTATTGTAATAGTTAATTTGTAACTAATTATTGGACATCTTTCATCATGAAATTAGAGTTCGTTTTTCATTGTAAATAAAATGAGCTGGATCTATAACTGCCCTAACTGCTTTTGCTTGGTTATCGGTTTCTCTTCGTAGTTACAGTGCCTGTCACTCGGTGCAAAAGGAGTGGAGATGATTAAGCGTGGAGAATTTCAGAGAAACCTCTTTCTCAAGTTACAAGTTCTTACTCTGCGCTTTCATATTGGGTCGGATGTATTGCCTTATAAAATTCTACAAGAGGTGCCCAATATAGAGAAGCTTGTTGTGTGTGATGGTTCCTTCAAGGAGATTTTCTGTTGTCAAAGTCCTAATGTGGATTATACTGGACTCCTATTACAGCTCAAAGTCTTACGCTTGGAGTTCCTTGGAAAGCTCGTTTCCATTGGGTCAGAGAACTCTTCAATTCAGCCCTTGCTGGGAAATCTAGAAACCTTGGAAGTAATAGATTGTTCTAGTTTAAAAGACTTGGTACCATGTACAGTGTCTTTCTCCAATCTGACATATTTGCAAGTAATAAGTTGCGACAGTCTGCTATATTTGTTCACATCCTCAACAGCCAAAAGTTTGACTCGACTCAAAAGAATGGAGATAGAATTGTGTGATTCAATTGAAGAGGTAGTCTCTAAGGAGGGGGATGAATCAAATGAGAATGAAATGATATTTCCGCAGCTCAATTGTTTGAAACTTAAAGAATTACGAAAGCTGAGAAGCTTCTACAGAGGAAGTTTATTAAGTTTGCCATCCTTGGAGGAATTGTCAGTAATCGATTGCGACTGGATGGAAACATTATGTCCAGGTACCCTAAAAGCAGACAAGTTGCTTCAAGTGAAACTTGATGAGTCCTCAAATGCTATCGAAGTGGAAAATGACCTGAACTCTACCATGCGGCAATCATTTCTGGCAAAGGTATGTTTTCAATTATTTTCATTGATATTGATGTGATGTTATAATACACCGTCTCAATAACTGGATCTTTCAAAGGATCCATATCCCTCTCCTGCAAAATATACACCGTTAGGTTAGATTCATCTTCAAATTAAGTTTGGCCTCATCCAATTTATCTTGGATTCTCAGCCTCATCCAATATTTCGGAAAACCAAAAAACTCACAGAACAACATTGATGTGCCAATCTAATTTGGCTCATATTAATTTTTTACGTTAAACTCATGATGTTTAAATAATTTAATTTATTTTCTATGTACTTTATCAATACTACTTATTTATTAGTGAGTTTAGCGTACTAAAAAAAGTTTCATTTTAAATAATTTTACATTAACTTATTTATTATTATTATTATTATTATTATTATTATTATTATAACATACAAACCTTTAAAAAAATAATAACAATATACAAAATTAGTTTCATTTTTATACTATGCTTTTTTTTATAATGGTTTTATACTTTAATTTTAAACTAATCAACTTCAAAACATATATACATAAAAAGTTAAAAGCGGATGGGGATGGGGCTAGGGCCTGCCCACCTCTAGATCCGTAGTGGAAAATTGCCTAACTTTAGGAGTTATGTAATAAAAAACATTAAATTAAATTTAATTGAAGATAAAATTTACATCCTTGTCGTTTTAATTTAGTCTCATTCAAAAGTGAAGCATTCTCATGGCATGGACAAGCCTAAATCTTAATGATTGACATACAAAACAAATAAGTGTAACGGTCTGGTGGAATCATTACAAAATAATTTTTATATTACAAGGCAATGTATAATTGGACTGCATTTACGTTTGCTATAATCAATACTAGAACTGAGATTCTATGAACATGCCAAATTATAATTTTTTACTGAAATTTAACAGTTGAAACAAATTTAGATGTTACGAAAATTAAATGAAATTCTAAATCTGAATTCTCGCAAATAATCCTTTCCATAATTTTATTTTGGATACGCGTAGATAGTATGAATGCTTTTTTTATTATAAAAAAAATCAATTTTATATTTGTAACCTTCTTTTTCCCCCTCAGTGCGGTATATACAAGAGGATATTTGCCAAAAACATTAAGAAAATAGGTAATATATATATATATATATATATACGTACAAGGTGTAGTATTTTTTTGGAGCAAATCAGGGTATTTCTTGACCTAAAGCTAAAGGATTAATCTCCTGAAATATTGAGATTTATTTCAAGGAGTTGATCTATCCTAATAGATGATTATTCATACACATGCACAAGAGTGATCAGGAATCAAACTCATAATCATATATTTAAAAAAATAAAATTATCTAACAATTATGTCACATGATTTAATATGAAAATTATTAACATGTCAAGAGTTGTTTTTTTAATTTATTATTTTTAAAATAATTACACTGAAAATTGAGAGCACATTAGTTATTTCGTGCGATTCGTGATGCATTTCTTCGTACAGAATAATAGTACTCTTTTATTTATTCTTTTACGTGTGCAGTTAATCTTCTAAAGTATTGAGATGTATTTAAGGAGTTGATCTATCTTAATAAATAATTATTTATAGTCGCAAATCAAGAACCAAACCCATGATCACATGCTTAAGAAACAAAATTATTTAACAATCATATTATATGGTGTAATATGAAAATTATTGACATGTCATGAATTATTTTTTTTACATCGATTCTAAACATAATCGATAAAAAAAGTCAATTTTTTATATAGATTATATTTATGACCGATGGAAAAAGTGCATTGAATATAATTGTTACAAAAAAAATACTCATACCATGCAAATAATTTTGAAAGCCAGGATTTTGGTGAGAGAGCATCCACGATTAATGGAAATCTGGAATATAATCAGGAATTTGTTACTTTTTTAATTTATTATTTTAAAATAATTACACTTCAAAAATTGAGAGCACATTCGTTATTCGTGCGATTCGTGATGCATTTCTTCGTACAGAATAACAGTACTCTTTTATTTATTCTTTTACGTGTGCAGTTATTGAAGTCTGCACGTAGTGTATTTGATCTTGACCTCAAAGATAGCCCAGTACAAGAGATATGGTTTAGGCTTGACTCACTGCTGATCCCAGACTTCTGCTTCAGTAACTTATACACCTTGATTGTGGACGGGTGCCATTTTTTATCAGATGTGGTGTTACCCTTCTATTTACTTCCTTTATTACCTCAATTGAAAACATTGGAAGTTCGAAACTGTGATTTTGTGAAAACCATATTTGATGTGAAATGTCTAACACAAGACACAGAAATGACAATTATGGGACCACTCCCTTTTGCCCTGAGGAAATTGATTTTAGAGCGGCTGCCAAATTTGGAGAATGTTTGGAATGCATATCCAAAAGAAACAAATCTTGAGCTTACGTTCCCCAACGTGGAGTCATTGGCACTATGTGATTTGCCAAAGTTAAAGTATCACATGTTGAAGCCATTTACACATCTAGAACCACATGCTCAAAATCAAGTCTGTATTCAAAAGGTATCATTTTTTACAGCTTTCGTCCTTGCTGCAGGATCTGAACTGGTGCCTGCAAAATCAACTTAATTGTATTACTACTTCTATATGAACTAAATTGCCATCATTAGTGTTCTTTACTAATTCTATATATATGAACAAATTGCCATCCTGTTAAAATTAAAAAGTTCTGAACCTTTCCCTTATACAGTTATATATATATGCTATGTTGAGTGTTCTATCTTCTACGCATATTAGCTTCCATTTTTTTATGATTTATCTACATAAGTCAGATAATACAGTTACTATATTCAATATTGATCATGATCAATTTATAATGGAACATGTTGCATTCATGATGTGAAACAGCATTTGAGGTCTGATCCTTATTCTCATTATTTTCTTCTATAACCTTCCTAATGGTCTCATTTATCACTTTTCCCGTCTTAAAATATTAAACTCGAAATAAATTTGTTCAGGCACATGCATATCACCATACGGTATCAATATCCTTTCCACCTTATTTTGTTTGTGGTATCCTTTTCCACCTTATTAATAGCTAGCCTAGTTCGTCTTTTTTTTCTCTTTTGGTTTTTAAGTAAACTGATTTCTTTTAAATTGACTTGTTTGCACCTATTTAATTGAATTGGTTAATTTGTCATTAATTATCAGACTTCTTTTAGCATGAAAGTTCATTTGTTTCAATTATATAAAAAAGAGCTGGATCTATAACTGCAATAACCTGCTTTTGCCTCATTATTGGTTTCTCTTCGTAGCTTACACCCAACATAGAGCACCTGACACTCGGTGAACATGAACTGAAGATGATTTTGCGTGGAGAATTCCAGGGAAACCACTTAAACATCTTAAAAGTAGTTCTTGCTCTGTTTATTGAATACGACGCATTTCTAAAACGGGTGCCCAATATACAGAAGCTTGAGGTGTATAAAGGTTACTTCAAGGAGATTTGCTGCTTTGATTGTCTTAATGTGGATGAGGTTGGACTCCTATCACACTGGAAAGTGTTATGCTCGGACTCCCTTCCAGAGCTTGTTTCCATTGGGTCAGAGAACTCTCGGATTGTGCCCTTTCTCAGAAATCTAGAAACATTGGAAGTAATCAGCTGTTTCAGTTCAATAAATTTGGTACCATGCACAGTGTCTTTCTCCAATTTGACATATTTGGAAGTAATAAGTTGCAATAGTCTGCTATATTTGTTCACATCCTCAACAGCCAAAAGTTTGGGTCAACTCAAAACAATGGAGATAAGTTGTTGTGATTCAATTAAAGAGATAATCTCCAAGGAGGGGGGATGAATCACATGAGAATGAGATAATATTTCAGCAGCTCAATTGTTTGGAACTTGCAGAATTACCAAAGCTGAGAAGGTTCTACAAAGGGAGTTTAACTTTCCCATCCTTAGAGCGATTGTTAGTAATCGATTGCGACCGGATGGAAACTTTGTGTGCAGGTACAGTAAAAACAGAGAAGCTGTTAGAAGTGAAATTTGAGTGGGGCATAGATGCTATCCCATTGGAAACTGATCTCAACTCTGCCATGCAAAACCGATAGGCATTTCTGGCAAGGGTATGTCTTTTTATTCAACATTATTATAATTCTTGTTATAATACACCGTGTCAGAAATTTAGTTTTTACGAGTACGTTACGTGGCAAGATTAATTTAAATTTTGAAAAGAGTTTAATTACCTGTTTATGATTAAATTCAGAAATTTTCTATATTTCGTTTTCTTTATCATCTCCGTCGTTGTTGTTGTGGTTGTGGTTGTTGTTGTTGTTATAAACTAACATAATTTTTATAAATTGTTTAGGCAATGACTCCAATATTGCAGTTAGAGGAGATTGATTCACAAAAAAAAAAAAACGGTTAGAGGAGAGTGATGGCAAAGATAGTTGATGGAGATGAACAAATTAAGTTGCGCAGTGCCTGCCGAAAAAGAAAAGTAGGGTCCCAGTTTTATTATATGTGTTTGTGTGTGAATAAAAAAGGATTTGTGCGTGTGATCTACCCAGTTAGTGGTGAAGAACACTGTTCTATTCTATTTATGTAATGTGTGTGATTATAAGTCATAAACGACCATGAAGAACAAAAAATGAAGTGATGAACTGTAAGTTTGTAACACTAAAGACTTGACTGTATTGTTTTATGCACTAACAAAATAAAATAAAATAAGTGTGTTGTAAGTTATATTAATTTGTTCTGTTTGTTTACCATTCATTCAACCTATATCTCAAGCTTCATAGTCTTCAGCATAACTCTAAAAAATGTCTTCAACACAACTCTTGATTGTAATTGGAGTTTACCACTTTGCCCATCTCCTACCATTAACATCTAAAGATTGTTGGCTTTACCCATGGCCAACAACGGGATCGATTATGACTCTGTTGTATTGAATTGTGATAGTGATCCTGAAAATTCGATAATTTATTAAAATGCCAATTTTTAACAACAAATAAAAAATTGATAAAATAAGTCTGTGGGTGTGGGTCGGGGTGGGGGGGTGTTAAATTATTTAGTTAGCATTCCTATACCATGTCATATTTTTCCTGTCACACTCCAAATTGAGATGCATTTAAACATGAGATGATGGCTTTTGCCTTTGTCCATATATATATGGTCTCTGGCTGAATTGGATTTGGATTTGGAGTGTTTCTTGATTTTCAATGACATCAGACGTGTGCAACAAGGTTTGAGCCACAAACAATATATATAAGAATTGATTTTTATTAACTTAAATACAATTTATCAATTAAAATAGGTTTTAGAGAGCATTTACAAACATTTATTCAAAAAGTACTAAACTTGGGTTTTAAAATTAACTACATAAAAATATTATTTGCACGTCACTTTTTTATATTATTTTTAAATTATAATTATAAAAATATCAACACATATTTTCTCTCGGTAATCATAAAAAAAATACAACAATGTTCTATTAAATAATTTTTTCATGAATACTTATAAAAAGATCAAATAAATTATTTTTCTCAAATTACAATCAATTTATTCACTTCAATTTTAATAAATTTAATATCACTTTTAGTCTATTATATTTTAATTATTTCATTTTAATATATTAAATTTTAAAATTTTTATTATAATACTTAAGTTTTTTAAATACTTTGATACATTTTCTAATTTTTTTATTATAAACGTTAATTGTTCTGTTATTGCATCATATTCTTTCCTAATCTTATAGACAGAACGCAACTCATTGTCTCTAACCCAAATGCACCACCACCTTAATACCACCATAAGTGACGAATCCAGAAAATTAATGAAGAAGGGACACTCAATAAGTTCAAATACATATATTTTAATAACAAAAATATATTACAATAAATATAATTAAAACATCAACCTTCTAAGCCTTATTTTTTGGAATTTCATCATAATTATCTTATTATCAATGCTTTCAAATACATCTTTTTCAATATAAGGTACTAAATAATCATTCAACCATTCATCCTTTATCCAATTACGAAATGCAATCTTGATGTACACTACTAGAAAAAGGCTTTCTACATCAGGGTTTTTTAGACTTTTATCATCGGTTTTTAACCGATGTTGAAACCGTCGACGTTGAAAGTATCAACTTTAACATCTATTTTTGAAAATCGATGTTAACATAACTATACAACATCGATTTAAAAAAAAAAAACGATGTTGTCTAATAAGAAATAAACGAAAAATATGTAAAATCAACATCGATTTTATAAAAACCGATGTAAAATCTTAATAATAACATCGATTTTTATATAAAAAAAAACCAATGTTGTGGGTGCACTCTCAACATCGATTCTCCTAAAAATCGATGTGGAAAAAATACTTTATACATCAGTTTTAGACAAAATCGATGTTATGGTGCAATTAAAACATCAATGAATGATATTTACAACATCAATTTTATCTAAAATCGATGTAGAAAGTTTTTTTCCCACGTCGATTTTTAAGATAACCAATGTTGTATAGTCACTTTCTACATCATTTAGTGCATAATCAATGTAGAATGTAATTTTTAAAATTAAAGTATGACCTATGCTCTTTATTTCTTTCCCTTTAATTTTAAACAACACATTAAAAGATTAAACAAAAATTTTAATGCACTTTTATTAATAATATTATTGGTATTTTCTTATATCAACAATTAATATACAACACTTGATAAAAATACAATTTATTTTATCAAGTCTCCTTTAGGTTTATAACAGAATAACAATTCAAATGAAACAAAGAAAATATAAAGCTGAGCCAGACAAACCATTAGACAGATAAATTTGAGACTAAAACAGACTCATATTAAACCACAAAAAGTAGATGAATGGACTTTTTTTTTTGAAAGGCAAGTCAATGATGTTGTAAACGAGGGTCATGAAATGTGACCAATAGTACAAAAGAAAGCAAGAGAAATAAGCAGCAAAACAGAAAAATATAAGTTATACTAACACCCCTAAAATAGTTGCGGGTTAAGGGAACAATTAACAAAATATCTTCCTCCCACCCAGTCAGAATAAAATCGTCGTCTTTGACAGCTTCCCTGCATGTAAAATAATTAATCATTTGAGAAAGTAATGGTATACAAGTGCTTGAGCTTTATATCCCTCAAGATATTTCTTTTCTAAAATTTCCAAGACTGTTATTTACCTATTTCTTTTTCAGTTACTTTTCTCTCTCTTATACATTTGACTCCAAAATTGAACAAAAAAAGTTGGCAAAAGTTTCCCTTGCCATCACCTCATCATTGGCTGGCAACTTCCATAAGAATTGAAGTCCTTGCGTTCCAGCCCACACTCAACAAGGTATTTGGTAGCAGCACTGTCCTTGTGAATGCTTCCAGCTGGAGAAATATGATCAGTGGTTATACTGTCACCAAAATTCAGCAGGCAATAAGCTCGTTTACACCATATTTTTCCATGTATAACATTGTATATTTAGAGAAAATTTAATATAGTAAACAAATTTGATAATCCACACTCCACACCAGGTAGAGGATACTCTGGTATGGGCAAATTGGTAGACCAAATTAGTCAAGGACCTCAGACTAAAAAGGTTTCCACTTAAAACAATAAAGGGACACATGAAGGATCTCAATAAAGAGAGTTAGTTAACGAAATGGAAGAGAGAGAAAGATAGGAGCTAGCAAAGCTAGATATAGGGGGAATGCAAATTTTAAAGAGAATTTCAGCTAATGTTTTTGTTTTTTGCATTTTTTCTTTATTATTCTTACCAGTATAGCCTTCTAGTGTTTCTGTGGAAATTCCTTAGTTTCATAAATAAATAAACATTCCAGAAGTTGAGTGTGCTTAGATCTATCAAAATTAGGCATCAATTACCTTAGCAATTTCTTCAGTAGATGGCCAAATATCCCTCAAGTAGACATTCTTTCCATGCTTCCATGTTCCAATTGGTTCCTTTGGCTCCTTCTCAAAGTCAATGTCAACCTGGAAATTTGACCCAAAGATTTTATATTGAGGTCCAACAACATTTCAGGTTTTATTTTTAACTTAAATTTCATCATCATTTTAATATAAATAAATAAAATAAGTATCCAGCCAACCAAAGAAGGCTCTAAATAATCTTTATAGTCCATAGATAAAAGAACATTTGAAAATTTAAAAATATTGGTTCATTATATGACATTATATATCTGTCACTGTCAGGAAATTTTTTATGAATAAAAAGTTTCATAGTCAAATACTTTTTCACTACACAAAAACAATGATCAAAATAGTAGCGCCTATTTGATTTGAGAAAACATTCTGCATTTTACTTTATTTTAATTTTCAAAAATTTGTACAAGGAATAGTGAAACGGGGTTTCATTGTTTTCCCCACTAGTCTCCAATTCTCCCTCTACTATCTATAATTTCAAAAATGATTCACCAGATTGACATTAATTAAATTAAGCAAATTTTAGACATATAAGTATTATTTGAAAATTTAAGATACTAGTTTTATCTTGATTGGTTCTTACCCTTATTTAAAAGATTGTCAAACTCCACCAAAAGCTATAAAATTAAACTACAGGAACTAAATATATTATGACATAAACTAAATATATCATGACATATATAAAATTAAACAATCAGCTCTTACAATTTCAATCGAGTGAAGAAAATCCAAAAAAAATAGAGAGCAATCACAATGAACCAATGAAAGAAGCAAGTCTCTATTAAGCATTAGAAAAGGTTATTATAATGCTGAAGGTTCATGCATTTACTAAGATATCATAACTTACAGTGAACTCGGTTACTCGAATGGAATTAGTAATAAAACCAAAAACTCCAGCCTCTTTGTACATTGAAAGGATAAAGGCAACACAAGTTGTGGACTTTCCATCATTGTATACCCATTCATCTTGTTCTGGAATGGTGAGTCATTCATCAAAAGGTATCCCACGCTTCTCAGTCTGTGCTAAAATATCATGCAAATCCAAACCCTTTACGCAAATAAAAATGAAAAGATCCCATTACTTAAGATAAAAGGAAACCGGATTATAGTTCAGCAAACTAAACCACGTGAGTTTCTTCTATCCTGGTAATTAAACTTCATGAGCTGATATTTCAGTGGAATTTTCCCATGAGGAAGTTTTTGAAGATTCAATTCTCAGTAAGAAAAACACACAATTACAAGGAATTTATTCAAACCAGCATGCCCTATGTACACTCAAAGACTTACGACTCAAAATGTCAAATCTAAAAGGCTCTTTATAGATTTCACACTTTACCAAAAAAAAAATTCCACATATAAAAACAAAGTCAAGCATTTTGTGAAGAGGTCCTCATATAACAATCTTCAGTCATTATAAAAAATTAAATACTGAAGTAAAACTAAAAGACATAATTTCCAGAAAGCCAGAAACACACTTTGCAGTCATTGGCAAACCAGAAAATCTCATAGAATAAGTTCATTCCTGCTTTTGACAGTTGTTCCCAAAAGTAAAAGATATCAAGGAAATCAACAGTTGCTGAATAAGCTGGCTGCAATCTAGTCCACATTAACATGACAGAAATTACCTGCACAGAGAACATGCCATTCAGAACCAGACTTGCATTGCACTCAAAGTCTACACCTACAAGCTTAATAAATAAAACAAATTTTAATTTGGTGCCTCCTTTGTATTTGAGAAATGCTAGGGCAGAGGCAGTGTAGAGATTTATTGCCTCAAGCACTGTTAGGTTCATTGCACAAATACAGGCTAGCAAGCAAGAACCCTTTTAGTAAGAGTATAAGAAAACATGAATATATCGCCACAAAGCAGAAAGTGTAGCATCACCAAAATCCTTGATGGCAACATAGTCCTTCCATCCCATTGTCATCTTACCTGTGTTTCCACTGGTAAGTTGCTTTCTAAAGCCATAAGCACTAAACTAACTATTCTTTCCTAGGTTGTTTCCCATTTAAGATTTAAATTACCTTTAAGCAACCGGTTCAAACTTAAACCATCTCATAAAATATACAGTAGTCTACTAGAAAAATAGCATGTTGTTCACAAAAAAAAAATTGCTGGTTCAATTGTATACTTATTAATATGATACAGTCAACTAATAAGTAATAAGGAAAAGTTTTCTACCTGTCATACCCTAATTTTGTCCGGGTACCCCTTTTAAAAAAAAAAAAAAAAAAATTATTATCATGATTAGTATTATTATTATTATTATTTTAAATGAAAAATAGTAAAAAAAAAAAGAAAGATAAAAGAAAAATGATAAAAAAAAGAGGTATATAACAGTTTAAGAAATAAAACAAATAAATAAGTAAATAATGATAGTAAATAATAAAAAAAGGGGGAAGGAGATAACAAAAAGGAAAAACAAGGCTGTAAAGAGCAAAAGGAAATAGGAAAAACAAACACAAGGCCCATTAGGTTAAAAATGTTACGTATAAAGCTAAATATGCAACAGTAGAATTTTTTTACCGGGGAGGCACAAATCTCGAGGGAAAAAAGGAGCCAATCAAGGGGTGATAATTCTTGGCCATCTCCATCAGAAAGGGGGATTCCTCAAGGTAGCCATTTTCCCTTTTTCCATATCCTCCTTCTTCTTTTTTTTGGTTACTTCTTCTTACCTTTTTTTTTCTCTTCTTCTTTCTTTCGTTTTACTCTTTCTTTGTGGGCTGTTGATTACTTCGTTCAGAGAAAAAAATGTTTGTGATTTTATTGTAGATAGCTTCTTTGTTTTTAGTTGCTTGCGTTTTCTTTTCTTTTTTTTTTCTCTCTTCTTTTCTTCTTCTTCCATTTTCGTTTTTTCCGGCGACCACTGCACGACCACCGCGCCGCCACCACTGTGCCTCCACCATGGGCAGGCCATACCACGGTGGTCGCCCCGCCCCCCATGGCTTTAGGAAGCCATTAAAATGGCTTCAAAACTCCCTTTCCGCGCAGCTTTCGCGCAGTGGCCAGGAGGGAAACATGAACGGGTTGGGCCGGGTCGCCCTGACCCGGTTCTAACCCAAAAATAAAAAAAAACGGAAATTGCTTTTTGCACCCTGCTTTTGATAACTTCACCAACCCTTCTGTTTTTTTATTTTTTTTTCTGGGCCCAGCCCAACTGGCTAAAAAAAAAGAAGAGAACAATAAAAACTAATTTACTTCTACACCCCATTCTTAATAAGTGCATCCCTCTTAGTACTTGGGCCTGACCAATACAATTACGAATTTCGTAATGCTTTTTGCACCTGTCTCTTAATAAATACACACCCATCAGCAGTTGGGCTTGCCCTCTTTGGGACAATGCATGTGATGCTATTCACACCTCTATATTCATAACTGCACACCCCTTTTATATTACTGTTTGCACCACCCTTTCTATAACTGCACATCCCTTAGCATTTGGGCCTAGCCCACTTGGTACATCACATAAGATGCTGTTTGCATCTCCCTTTTTCATATATGCATCCCTTATCTGCTGGGCCTGGCCCATGTTGTAATTAAATAATTTCTGCTGATTGTACCCCTGTCTTCACTGTATGCACCCCTAATTACTAAGGGTACACCCCACTTCCATTCTATCCCTTTCTATTTCCATTTTGATTTATTTGATTACGTAATGTTATGTCAGTTATTCATTAGTATCTTTAGTACGCGTTTATGTTTCGTGCACTCCATGCTGGGTCTCCGACTCTCTTGGTAGTGTTTTAATAATACGTGGATAAATTTTGTGAATATCATGCTGGGTCCCCGACTCGCTTGATTTCATAGGGTTTACCGCAAATCAATAATCTTTTCTAAAAAAAAAAAAGAAGCTAAATACTCAAAATATCACTCAATTCTCTTTTTTCTCAAAATTACATATTACTCGAGATTGCTTCAAGGTCCAATGCCTTAAGCGATTCTCTCCGCTTTCTTCAAATTCAAAGTCGTTTCAAGATTCAATGCCTTAGCGACCCTTCTTCACACAATTAAAATAAATATTTCGAACAAAGATAAAATCAAATCAACCCGCAAGCTATTCTCTACAAAAGAACTACGTAAGTCTGATTCCTCATTGCACTTGGGGATACGTAGGAGCGAGGGTAAACCCCTTGTCGACCCAAAAAAAACAAAAAAATATAAAATATTTTCTTTTATAAAAAATAAAAATTTGATTTTCTTTTCTAAATAAACAAAAATAAAAACAAAGATAAGTCATGTTTTAAGGAAAGATAAATAATTAAAAAGTCACTTTACTCTTAGCACACTCGATTAAAGGCTGTCGTCTTCGTGACGGACGCGTGGGGTGCTAACACCTTCCCCATGCGTAAATAACTCTCGAATCCTTTTTTCTCTAAAATTGTAGACCATGTCTTATCTTTTTGGTTTTTCCGACGTTTTCCTTAAATAAACGTTGGTGGCGACTCTCTCTCAAGTTTTCCCTCTTTTGGGAATCTTCTTCTTCTTTTTTTCATCGTCGTCCCCCGTCGTGGCCGGATAGGTTGCGACACTACCAAGTGAGCATCAAGAGGTGGAGGATAGTTGTCAGCTACAATGTCAATCCAACTGAATATCATATTGTGATAACCATATGACTTGCTAGACATGCTCCGGGCATACTCCCATGCTGCAGTGGAGTTAAATTTTGCTCGCATTTCTGGATGCAGGGGAAGCAATGCTATCTGTGGATTGGAATCATGTAAAAAATAGTTATAAAAATATATTTTAAGAATAAAACAACTCAATACAATAATTTTATTTAATCCTAAAATTTATTCAGAATCTTAATAATTAAATGTGATTAAAGAGAAAATTAAGAATGAACGACAAATTTTTATTAATAGTATTGAATATAAGATTCTTTGCGGCATTTAGATTTTTTATAAAATCAATATTAGAATAATGTTCACCAAATATCATGTTTGTCCTGACTGCATAAGCTAAAGCCAAGCTTGTTTTTGTTTATCCTGATCTTATACATTCGTAACAATCCCATCCTGGACGTGTATGATGTCAAACTGTCCAAAGCCGTGCTTTCTATATTTTATTTCAACAAATTGACATTGACAATTTGGCATGCTTCACATTCAATTTGTATAATTTCCCATAAAAAAATCAATATGTATAAATTTCGCAACCGCTTGCAATATTTCTTGCCACTGCAGTGGAGTTAAATTTCACAATATAGTTTTAGAGTCCCCAAGAACAGTTGACTTTGGCAACCGCTTCCGCCTGTGTCTCATCATCTCACCCAAAATTCCAAGTGAGAAGTTATAGATTCACTATACCAAAGATTGAAACAAAAGCAAACAAAAACCTAAAACGCCTAAATTCAAAATCAAAATAAAATAGCCAGCCAAACGGAGTGGAAAAGAAAAATAAAAAAAGAAAAAGAAGAAAAAAACAAGATTGGATTAACATATGCAAGGTTGAATGTGACTTGGGCCAATTCAACTCTTACAAGCAGGTCATTCCAACGACCACTAAAGAAAAATAAAAATGATTTACTCCTGAAATAAATCAATAATAGTTAAAGTTAAAAAATTTAAAATAATATCATTAATATTATTACTCTTTTAAATGTTTATCATAGTTTTATTGAAAAATATTATTTGTTGTTTTTAATTATTATTTAAATTTGCTTTCTGTAGAAATATATATTTAATTTCCTTCTAAAGAAAAAAATTGTAAGTACTGTTTAAGAGGAAGATGACAAAACCAAATTAAAAAGTCAAGTTCTTCCATGAGGTAACTATATAGTTAGAATTATTTTCTGTATGTTACTCTCATGGGAGTATTAGACACTTCACCTAACTTGTATTACAAATGGGATAGCCCCAAAAACCTACATCACAAAGCACGATATTTTTCTCTTAACTATTTCTATACTTTGGTATGGCTTTAAACCAAAGCAAAGGAAAACAGAACAAAACACAAACACAATTTCTGTTTTCCAAAACTTGCCCAAACTCCATTTTTCCCAAGCCAGCCATGGTAGAGAGGGAGCAAGGAAGACCCCTAGCCCCAGCAATAGAGTGCCAAAGCAGCGACGCGGATGACACAACTCAACACCCCCAAATACAAGGTCACAAAATACTCATCAAACGATGTGCTTGCCCACTAGCCTCTTTACTTCTCCTAGCAATAGTAATCATAGTTTTAATCTTCACAATATTTCGTGTCAAGAACCCCTTGATCACAATGAACAGCATCAAGATCACAAAGCTCCAACTTGTCAACACCACCATGTACCTCAACCCGGTGCCAGCATGTCCTTAGTTGCAGACGTGTCCGTGAAGAACCCCAACGTTGCATCGTTTAGGTATAGCAACACCACCACGAGTTTGTACTACCATGGTGTCATGGTGGGGGAGGCTAGAGGACCACCTGGGAGGGCCAAGGCCAGAAGAACATTGAGGATCAATGTCACAATTGATGTCATCACGGATCGCGTCGTTTCTAGCCTGGATTTTGCAAAGGATTTAGGTTCGGGGCTGTTGACTATGCGCAGCTTCTCTAGATTTCCTGGGCAGGTGAAGATCTTGAACATGATTAAAAGAGACGTGTTGTGAAAATGAATTGCACCACCACTTTTAATATTTCCACACAGGCTATTAAGGAGCAGAGTTGTAAGCGGAAGTTTAAACTTCAGTGATCATGTGTAATGTGTTAGTTTCTTTCCCCACTTTGTATCATCCATCGAAATTACTATATTAGTTTAGTGTATCTTAGTTTCCTTGAATATACTTGCAAAACTATTGTACCAAAAATAATGATATTTTTCCTTTGTTTGTCTGTTGTTCAGTTTTGAAATTGTGGGGATGCTTGTTTTTCTTTCTGCCCTCCAGAGAAATAGTATATTGTTTTTTTTATAGAGAAAATGTCTGTAACATATTCTTTAATATTTTTTATTATTTATTAACATTTATTAAAAATTATTAAATCATGAGTAAAAATAATTAAAGAAGTGAGACTTTGGCAAAATTTTGCCATTTTAAAAAATGTTTGATTGGTAATAAAAAAATATATATATTAAAAGGGTTTGTTAGAAAATGTGTTATTAATATTATTTATTTATTTATTTTGAACTTGTGGGTGGGGGGGCTGCATGATTGTAGTAATTGATGAGTGTTTACTTTCTTCAAAACAAAAGTCAAATTGATGCAAAATCCCTCTGTTTGGGGACGACTATATTTTTGAAGAGTAATGACTTCATATTAAAACAAACACAATTTGCTTGTGAAAAGGTTATGTTTTAGACTTTTAGTTTGAATTACCCAACTCAACTGTTCTCACATGTTTTATTTTATTTTGGGTAAGTCTCGTGTTCCATCATCTTTAGCAACGGGGGTGAAATAGAATGAGAAAATTTATGAATCGGTTGTGGTGTATTATTTGAAGAATAATGCTACGAATTTTCATAAAACCGGAGTGTTGACTATCTGGTTAAGCAATAAGGGTCTCACTTAAGGACATTGAAAATCACGATTTAGAATATTCTCCTTAACTGAAAAGGAAAAAAAAAATGTTAAGATCTGACAGAAATTATGGATACTATTTGATATACAGTTTATTGGCAATACAAATTTCTAACTGTTAAGAAGATATTTACAGAAATGTGTGAAGTAGTTTTATTGATAATAAAACTCTGTACTTATAGGTTACAAAGTATAACAAATTAGATAACAAACTAATAACTAGATAAGATTATGTCTAACAAACTAACAACTAACCTATATTTAAAATATATAACAAACCAATTTAAAATACAAAGATATAGATAAGATTAATCTCATTAATCTCCCATA
>QARZ01000421.1:0-30051 GCA_013407115.1 Glycine latifolia | reverse complement strand
TGAGACATCAAAATCCAGCTCTTGTCATCCTTGATTTGGTGTGCAAGAGCTGGATTTTGATGTCTCAAATCCAATTTAATTCAATAAATTCCAGCACTTGTTAGAAGAAATTAATCAAACACTTGTAAATACGTAGTTACTGTTTTAATCGATTATTTTGGCCTTGTAATCAATTACAACATTTCAGTTGCAAACAGGAACAAAGGCCTTTCTGCTTTAATCGATTAAATGGCTAGTGTAATCGATTATTTTAGTCCCTGACTGTTTTAATCGATTACAAGAGCGAATTAATCGATTATTCCAGTCTGAGATGGCAACTACACATGTTTTGGAAGCCAAAGGTCACGTAGGGAAAGCTTGCTTCAAGCTTCATTTAGGCTTCATTTCACTTGTATTTTCATTACATTTTAGTTGCATTTAGCTTATAATTTCGTGGCCTATATAAGGTGCCAAAAACTGAATGTCACTAACTTTGGTTCTTTAATACAATTTCTGAAAATTGTGTGAGAGTTTCTCTCTTGTTCTTGTTCAAGAACTTCTTGAATCTTATCAATGACTTCCCAATGCTATTGTGGTGATTCTTCCTAGACTTATTGGAGAGTTTCTCCATGGTGTCTTCATCTCCATCCCTAACCTTTCTTCCATCTTCCATTTTCTGCAATTAAAACTCCTAAAAATAGCCCCAATTCAAGGAGTGCTGAAAGCTTATGGGTTCTTGAGGTTTGATTGAAGCTTGGGTTCTATTGCAAGGTAGATTTGGGAAAACTTAACAACTATGGGTTCAGCTGTCTTACATTAGGTTGTCCAGGTTATGGCTATTGTGGGATGAGAGGTAAATGCACAAGACTACATGGTGTCTATCCCTTTGCTAGTGGAATGACATGAGGGTGTAAAATCTTGTAAAACAAAGGAAAATAGCCAAAGGTGCAAGCCTAAAGACCCCTAGGTGGTATAACATCACCTAGAGGAATGATATACAATTTCCACTCCGCCCACATCTTATCACAAAGTTGATACATAGGATGAAGAGGTTGATGGCATGGAATTTTCTATACGTGGCCACACTTCCTCTATACCCTCTCCAAACGATAAGGCCTCACATTAGTCCCGCAACCAATGAAGCCAAAGAAAAGGGTTTGCTCTTGAATGGCCTCACACTATTGTGCTCAACTAGTCTTAGGCAAATAATTGGGCTTAATTAATAATTGTTGCTTATTTTCAGATTTTGTGTTTACTTGACCTATCTTCCTTGTATAGGACCTATAGGATTCTACAAAACTCCAAATGGATAATATGAGTATTTGTTGAAAAGCTAAGGAAAAGAGCTACAATTTTGTCAGAGATAAGCATGGACCTATTTTTCCGTCAGGGTCAAATTAGGCTTGGAAGTCAGAACCTTTGCACTTGAGTTTTGGGCTGCGAGTTTGGTTTTGATTAATGTAATTAGCATAATTAGTTACTTTAGATGGGTCTAATCAGAGCCCATCCCTTAATTCTATTCAATAACTATATATTAGTGTAGCTAGGAGTTATTTGAGGACATATAGAGATAGACAGGGAGAGATACAAAAACATAATTTCTAGTTTCTTATGCAAGTTTTCAGAATTAAAATATTTTTTTTTATTTCACTCAACGATTCTTCATTGTTATTTATTTTTCTTCGTCCTTCATCTCTATTTTTCTATTTTTCTCACACAATTTTAGTGGCTTTTCCATGGATGATGACCATGAAAGGCTAAACAATCAATCAATCCAAGGATCCATTCCAAGCAAGGAGAATTTGAGTTCTGGTTTGATATGCTAATTCCTTTGGTAAGCTTTAGAGGACCCATGACAAGAGCTAGAACTCAAGCCCTTCAAGACCACATCAAAACTAAGTTGTATCTTTTGGACAAGCATGAAGAAGCACACCAACTCAGTGCAAACATAAAAGAAGTCCTGTTTGTTGTAATAGATTACCATCTATTTGTAATAGACTACTAAGCAAGTTCTGTCTGTTGTAATCGATTACCAGCTATCTGTAATTGATTATGAAGCACTTTGTGAATGGTGAAACTCTGTTTTAATTGATTACATGATGAATTAATCAATTACTTTGTTCATACATCCTTCCAGAAGACTCAAGAACAAATTAATCGATTGAATTTGTTACTAATCGATTACATAAGAGTAATTAATCGATTATAGGGTTGTATTAATCGATTACATTCAGTTAGATTTGTTTTTCTATATAAAGCTACCCTAAAACTGAATGTAAGAACTTTTTGTTCATTTAAATGCAAATCAGAATTTGTGTGAGAGTTTTCTCTCTTGTTCTTGTGCAAGAACCTCTTGTTTCTTATCAATGGCTTCATGTTATTGTGTCGATTCTTCCTAGGCTTATTAGAAAGCTTTTCCATGGTGCCATCCATCTTCATCTCTTACCTTCTTCCATCTTCCATTGCTACAGAAACAAGCTTCCTTTCAGCCAAGTCCTGCACTTGAATTAATGATAGCTTGGGTTCTTGGAGAAATCTTGAAGAGTGGGTTTTTCATTGCAAGGTAGATAGGGAGATTTAATGGCTAATGGGTTCAGCCATTCATCAAGTGGTATCTAGAGCCTAATCCTTGTGGAATTCTTCTTCAAGTTCAATTTTTAGAAGTTCTTCAAAGATAAAAAACTGTACCATCTGAAAATCCATAAATCCTATTCTAGTTCCTTGTGTTCTTATGTTTTTGTGACAATTCTTGGTGATGTGGCTTGGGTAGTGATTCCGCCACATAACTCTTGTGTCTTTCTTCAAGTTTCATGTGATTTCATGTTCTTCATTTGTTCTTGATAATTTTCTAGTTTTAATTCCTGTAATCTAGTGTTAGTAGTTGTTTTTGTGTTGTATAACCACTTGTTTTGATTCTAATCTCATACCTAAACTAAATTAAGTTGTTAGAAGAAAATTTTACACTTGTTATACATCATATTATTTTTGTGATTCATCAATTTCTTTAAGAATTCTTGAACTCATACAAAAGTTGACAAAACAAAAATTGTAAAAGAAACAAGAAAAGGCAAAAGAAAACCATTTGGTATAGCCAAATAAATTATTGAATTGTGGCTGGAAAAATACAAAGAAAAACAGAATTTAGAAGCAAATCAAAGTTACAAAAGCTACAAGTTCAAATTTCCCTTGAACCACAAAATTAAGTGAACTTGTATGACATGCAAACTTTGTGAAATTTGGCTTCTAACAATTGAATTTTGATTGGTATATCCTCCTTGTGCAGTTTGGTCCAGCTAGTATCCTTGAGTTGTCTCATTAAATTCCAATTTGAGTTGTGCTATTCTAAAAAATTTTGCTTTTGTTGCTTGTCTCTTAAAACTCCAAAGTTTTTTCTTAGAGTTTTCTTGTTCTTGGACTCTTGAGTCTAGCCTAGAATTGTTTCCTATTTCACTATAGTAAAGAAGCTTGATTGGATTGGAAGTTTTTACTTAAGAACTATAGAGAGGAACAAGAGTGGAAAAAGGCAAGAGAGAACATTAAAGAAAAAGCCTAGATAAAGTGTGCAAACATGAGTGTGGGTGGCAAACACAAATGTGAGTGGCAAACACTTAAAGAGTGGTGAAAATTTTCTTATATATTTGTGTTTTTGCTAACCATTTCTTTTGAAGGATGAGTTCAATGGGAGATGAGGCTTTGTCACCTAAGACCTCTAGGTTGATGAAAGTGTAACGCCCCCCTCATCTATAAGGGTCATTACCAAGCATATCCACTTACAAACAGATAATCAATCAGAGTTTAAGCAGTTTGGAAGCACATACTAAAAGTGACATCATCAAATGTCACCATCATATACACTGTACATATAATATGGTGAATATACATATATATCTGATTAGATACAAAACTGTACGAATATCCCCTCAGGGTATAACAAAATCAAATCAAAGGCTAAGTACAAAACACCAGAGCCACATGCTCATATCATCTAGCCTAAGGTGTACAAACAATAGCTATCCCTGCATAGGCTTCTTGCCTTGGGATCTATCTGCTCCTCCTGATGAATCACCTGCAACATAAGTCCCACAAACGGGGTGAGATATAAAATCTCAGTAAACTCAGGGCCCTTGAAGGTATTTCCTTCCCCTGGTTCACTGACAGCCACACATATATATATATATATATATATATAGTAATGTAACATAATCACAGCAACATAATCACAACAATGAAACACTCAAACCATCGTCATCAGTGTACATCAATACACATCCATCTACCAAAACCATAGTATAATCATGGCATACAACCATGCATCACATCCATAACTGTCACGCAGAGGCTACATCTAAGTATATAGGAACATCTCCATTCAGGGAGGCTACCTCTATATACTAGGAACATCTCCTGCCTGTATAAACCTAGCGGAGGCTTCCTCTGAATATATAGGAACATCTCTCACACGAGGCTTCATCTATATATCAGGTACATCTCCTTCTGATGAGGCTACCTCTGTGTATATAGGTACATCTCTATTCACGAGGCTACCTCTATATAGCACAGGAACATCTCATCCTCTATCACAATACAATTGCCTGAGGAGGCTACCTCTGTGTATATGGGAACATCTCCATGCGGGAGGCTATGTCCATATCACAGGAACGTCTCTCAACAGGTCTTACTCAACTCAAATCATCTATCCTACTACCATAGGATACTACTCAAACACAGCATGTGTATTCAAGTTTCATATTCAATTAGGCATGCTACAGGTCAAGAAATTCACACCCATGCATATCAATTCCCTATCACAGGGTTCAGTCCACATTTCAAACATCGCATGCCAATACACATCAATTCCCCCTATCACAGGGATCAGATCATCAGCCAACAACCATTCACAGCATTATATAACATCCACATGCATGCTTACACGCATAATAGAACCATCACCCCTCTTGGTGTATGGAACACGGAAGGATACACAAACAAGAACCAAGAGCTTACCTGCTCTAGACAGATCACCGGCTCTCCCGGCCTCGTGGTCAACACCACCAGAGCTATCAAGCTCACGTCCTACACAAAAACCAGCACATAACACATTAAATACGGTTCTAGGCCGTTCAAACGAAAGGAAACTATCATCCTCTCTATCTTCATATAATAAATCACTACACAAGCGATTCCCAGACCCTCAACAGGATCCCTCTCGGCCTCATCAAGGCTACAGAGTCTCTACAAAGACTCTGATCAGGCTAATACAAAGCATATCCCTGCTTTAACCTTCTCAATATCCAACTTCTCATTATCAGCAGTTCAAGCTCATATACCTCATCTATACACTCTCATGAGCAACTTTGTCAACTGCTCTAAGGTTCATACTAGTCATATTACTAGCCTTTTATCTCTGCTCATACATACTCAGAGCCAAAATCAAACTTCATCAGTAATGATGATTCAAGGCTCTAACTTCCTCAGAATACCTTTCTGAGCACAAAACTCTACAGAGTCCAAGCCTAATAACGGCTCTAACACCTTTAAAAATACCTCTCTATATACCCCCATCACCAACAAAATCTAATACACAGAACCAACGGCTAAAGTTCGAGTTTCTTACCTCTGTGCAGTCAAGACACTCCAGGGAATCACTTTCCCTAAGGTAGATCGTTCATACAAAGCCTCCTTCGCCTCTGATTCTTCGATTCCAAAACTCACTAAAAGGGGGTTTTTCTAGAGAGTAAAGGAATGATTCAAGCTTCCAAGGTGTTTTCTTCACAATCAAAGGTCTAAGGAAGGTGTTTTAATGGCTTATAATGGAGATATGAAGCTTCTAGGGTGCTCTAATGGCTGCCTGGCTCAAGGAGGAAGAAGAAGAAGCAGTTTTGAAGCCCAAAAACACGAAAATGGCCTTTTATAGGCTCCCAGCCCGCGTTCCCACGCTAACCGCGCCATTCCCACGCTATCCGCACCAAAAATGCGCAAGAAATGGCTTTCTGGAGCATTCCCACGCTAACCGCGCCATATCTGGCGCTAATCGCGCCAAATGAGCGAACCTGGGGGTCTCCAGGGCCATTCCGGCGCTAACCGCGCCATAATCCACGCTAATCGCGTCACATGGCCGCGTAGTGGCGCTAACGGCGCTGAATCTCATGCTAATCGCGCGGCACTATTCACAGGTAAAATCCGTCTCTAATTCCGCCGCAAAATCCGTCGCTAACGCTTTTTCTGACGGAATTTAGCAAATTTAAAACTTTTCTTTCTTTTCTCTTATTTATTAAACCTAGGTTATTATAGAAAGCCACCACAAAACAAATGGAAGATTTACAAAGCAAAATGAATGCAAAAATTTGAGGAGTTACAAAGGAAGACTCAAAGAAGGAGTAGTCCAAATGGTAGTGTGGATGGAGAGGCTCATGGCAATAGGAGGGTGAGTGAGTATGCTTCTTCTCATGGAGGAAATTATTATGAGGAGAGGAGTGAGAGGGAGGATAGGAGAGAAAATAATAGTAGGAGAGTAAATAATAGGAGACATAATCCTAGGAGGCAAAATAGAGATGAGGAAGATTGGAGGTTTAGAAGAGAAGATAGAGATGGGAGGAATGGAAGATTGAGTGGAGTGAAAATAAAAATTCCAAAATTCTATGGTGATAATAATCCCAAAGTTTACTTTGAGTGGGAGATGAAAGTAGAACAAATTTTCTCATGCCAACAATTTGATGAAGAAAAGAAAGTGATTCTAGCAACTTTAGAATTTGGTGGCTATGCTTTGGTGTGGTGGAACCAAATTCTAATGGACATAGAGAGGTTAAGGAGAGAAAGAATAAATGGCTGGAATGACTTGAAAAGATGCTTGAGAGAAAGATTTGTTCCCACTTATTATGCAAGAGAAGTCCACAACAAGCTCCAAAGATTATTCCAAGGCTACAAGAGTGTTGATGACTACTATAAAGAGATGAAATTGATGATGATAAGGGTTGAAATTGTGGAGGTCCAAGAATCAACCATGGCTAGGTTCCTCCATGGCTTGAATAGAGAAATTCAAGATGCGATGGAGCTACATTCTTATGCAACAATAGAGGAGCTAGTCTACAAAGCTCAAAGGGTGGAGCAACAACTAAAAAGGAGAAAAACTTCCTTCTCCAAGACCAATGAGGCTATGATGTGAGCTATTGAACTCAATCAATACTAGGCTAAACAAATTCAATAGTATAGTAGTAAACCTGGATCATTTCACACTTGGAACTGACACTTTATTGTCAAAATTAACAGGAATGTAAAAAGGGGGTTTGAGTTTAGTTTCAAAAAGATTAGAACAATAGAACGTCAGAAATAATTTAACGATTTAAAAATGAGTAACCAACTCAGAATTGAGATTCCTTGGATATCTATCATCAGATAAAATAATAAACAGCTTTGTGGTTGATTTTAGACAAACTGAAATCTCTGCATTCTCTTAGATTATCCTTCCTACTAGACGATTGCCTAGCATTCAATTAAATATGACATGTTCACAATTGCAATCGCACAATGATCATTTTAAATCGGTCTAATTAACGATCATTGGATAAATCAACCTAGATACTAAATCTAGCATTTAATCTCTTCCTTCCCTATTATTAGAAATTTCACAAACAATGCACGTAAAACACAATACAACAACTAGATACATATAGAAAAATACAAAATCAATAAAAACAAAATATATAGGGAACTAAAAACAAAAATACAGCCTACACTAAAATAGGAATTTCCACTAACTAGAAAAACAGAAAAATAAAAACTAGAGAGCAACTAAAACAACAAAAACACACAAATACAACTAAAATAGAAAATAGCATATATAGGAGATAGATCAAAAATGAAAATGGAGCATAATACAAGGGTAGAAAATGGAAAAGAAATCAGAAACTAAAAACATACACAAAACTATGATAAAAAACATGATCAAGAGCAAAAATGAAAATAAGGAAAGAGGAGAAACAAATCTAAGCAAAAGATAACAAATCCTCTAGATTAATCCATGAAATCTCCATTATGAGTTGGTTATAAGGATCTTAGCCTACCATAATTAAATATGCAGAAGAAAATACAAGAAAAAGATGATGAAACCATAAAAAAAATGGTATAAGCTTCTTCTTCTCCCTGTTTCGTAGCTTTCTTTCTTTTTTTCTCTGGCTTAACAGTGATCAGCACTTCCAGCACCGTCCAACTGCTTAAAAAGGGAGAGAAATATCTCACTTTTAATTTTGGGCAAAATGACATAATTGCCCCTAGCTATTACATATGCTGCTAACTTCAGGGCCAATTTCGTCTATCTATTTGACATAATTTGAGCTCGATTTCTTCATAAAAGTTGTAGATATTTAAATTATATCAAAAAGAAAAGAAAAATTAGCTCAAACAGACATTGGTGGAAAACGTGATGGCCAAAATACGAAAATTGTACAAATCTGAAATTTTAACTACTAAGAGATAAAAATCTATTTAAAAGCCTAAACTATTAATTCACACTAAAGACATTAAATACACACTAAAAAGGGTAATAAACTACATGATATAAAAATCACTTATCAAATTCCCCCACACTTATCATTTTGCACTCCTGAGCAAAATTAAAACTTAAGCAGTAAACAAATCAAAAGATAACTTTCTGTCCAATGATTGCAAAAAATGCAAGCTGATTTACAATAGTCATGAAGCTCAAAAGATCAACATTACAAAACAACATATATTCCTTCATGTCACATTATAAAATAGGACAATCTCAGATATTGACGTCAATTATGCAATATGGTTATCACAAAAACTTCACAATCATTCTCTCAAGTTTATAGGTATCAAGTGTATCACTCAAATCTACTCAAGAAAATTATCTACCATAGGCTTGCTCAATTTCTACCTTCTCCACTATTTATAACATGCATTCTTAAATCAAGAGGACTTTTTAAGCTTGTAATAGGGCTAGGGACAAGGTAAAGGTTTTGGGCCTAATAATGATTGTTGGCCCAAGAAAGAGTTTGGATACTTATCTTAAAGAGAGAGGGGCGCATGAATGGAGTTAATGGGCTTGGATAGTTCGAGACATTATTAATTAATTTAAATAGTTAAATTAATTATCTAATATTTAAATTTGATAAGTTAAATTTTGAATTTAAATATTTGAATTTAAATATGAATTAACTATAGTAGTTAGTTTCATATCAAAAGGAGAAGATAAGAGCTAGATTTGAATTTGAATTCAACTAGAATCTTATCATGATCATGTCCTAGATTTTAGGAAGAAGTTTGAGGGCTAATTATAGGCATATACATGACTGATATATGATTATCTTTTGGCAAAAATAAATCCCAAGTAATTGACTTGGTCTTAGGAGGATAAGATAGGAGGTTGTTGGCAATTTTTGAAATGCAACAACTCTATCTTATCTTCACGTGTGGGATGCTTCATGATCAGATTTTTTGGTTAAAAATCTGACTCAAACTCTTCTATAAAATGTGTTATTGTGATCATAGTTCTATAATAGTTTTTTGAGAGGAAAAACCCTAATCTACTTTTTCCTCTATTTTCACGTGCCCCTTTGTGTGAGTTTTGGCTGAAAATTCAGCCACCAATATCATCTATTGGTGAGTCTCTTAGATAAGTAAAAACACTCTAAAACCTAACCTTCTTCCTCTCCATTGGTGCGCCTAGCTTGCCTCCTTTGGTGTTTGTTGGTGGCCTTCAAGAAGTGTTCTTGAGTCTTGACAAGAAGTGGTGTGGATCAACATTAGAGGGCTTGTATCTTCAAGCCTATCCTTGATCATCAAGTTTCGAATATAAACAAGGTAACATCCATGTCTTAAATATGTGTGTTTCCGCTTGGAAAAATTTTGTTTTTTCTTCTCACATGCCTTCGAGCTTCAAGGCCCAATCTTTCACAAGGTGGATAAATCTGGAAATGAAGCTAAGCACCAAAGAAGTTTGTAGATCCCAAAATAAAAATTTACAAGTAACTCCAAACTCTTTTCCCAATCCCAACTCATCATTACATCACAACTTTGCCAAAAATAAGAATTTTTTTTCATTAATAGCTTCTTTTTCTTTTTCTTTTTCCTTTTGTTGAAATTTTTTTTAAGCATAAGTTAACACAAAATATAATACCTCTCCCCCGCACTTAAAATGTCGCACATCCTCGAGCAACCTCCACACTTATACAAAACACTAAGACAACCATAGGGAACAAACTTTAAGGTGCGGTATCAAATGGTTTTTCACTTAGGCAGTTAATGTGGATATGAAAAAATTAAGTCAATCAGGCACAAAAGGGCTAACAAAAGAATATAATGTAAGGGATAACTATATGGCCAAAGTGGGAAAAGAAAAGAAAGAAGGCCTCAATCATTTTCATGCATGCAAATTATAAACATTGCTTTGACAAGAAAGGGAGCAAGTTCTAGAGAATGAAAATCATGAGCAGTATCACACTAGAAAGAAGGAATGGTATAAGATATAGATTCCATTCAAGCAGGCCCAAAATCTCACCAAGTACCATATCATATAATCAATACCATAAAATCAATCACCAAGTCAGATAATGCAAGAATTTAGAATTCTTCTAAACCAAAGTAATCCAAATGAAAGCAACATGACTAAGTCCATACTATGCATCACTCGGAAATTATCAGATGGAAGTATGACTTGCTAACAAACAAAGCTAAAAGGTAAAAGTGCAAATAAAAAGTAAAAGCAAGAGAGTAGAGACTCCTTGTCCTCCTCCTCATGGAGGGTAGATGGCATTATGGAGGGTCACATCCGCCTCCTCAGATTGCTGCTAGGGTCCCTTATAGAAAGGTTTGTGTCTATGTCCATTCATTGTAAAGGACCTCCTAGTCTGCTTATCACAAAGCTCAACTACACCATAGGTAAAAACATGTGAAATAACAAAAGGCCCATCCCATCTAGATCGAAGTTTACCTGGCATGAATTTGAGATGGGAATTAAATAGAACAACTTTTTGGCCCTCAACAAACTCTTTCCTCAGGATGCGCTTATCATGGAATGCCTTTGTCTTAGCTTTATATAAACGGGAACTCTCATAGCCATCCAACCTGAGTTCTTCCAATTCTTGCAACTGCAATTTTCTTTCCACCCTTAATCTTTCCAAATCCAAGTTACACTGCTTAACTGCCCAATATGCTCAGTGCTCCAACTCAATAGGAAGATGGAAGTCTTTACCAAAGACAAGCCAGAAAGGAGACATACCAATTGGAGTCTTGTAGGTAGTTCTATATGCCTACAAAGAATCTTCAAGTTTCTTGCTCCAATCTTTTCTGTTAGAGCTAACAATCTTTTGCAGGATTTGTTTAATTTCTCTGTTTGAAATTTCAACTTAGCCATTGGTTTGAGGGTGATAGGCTATGTCTACTTTATGAATAACACCATATTTTCTCAGCAAAGCTGCAATGGTTCGGTTACTAAAGTGAGAGCCTTGGTAACTGATTATAGCTCTCGAAACACCAAACCTGCAGAAAATGTGAGATTTAACAAAATCTGCAACCACAACTAAATCATCAGTATGGGTGGCTTTCGCTTCAACCCATTTTGAAACATAATCCACAACAAGGAAAATGTGAGTAAAACCAAAAGAAACAGGAAAGGGACCCATGAAATCAATACCCCAGACATCAAAGATTTCACAAAATAATATAGGTTGCTGAGGCATCTCATGCCTACGGGAAATATTACTTGCTCTTTGACAATTTGTACAAGACTTACAAAGTACATATGAATCATGAAATAAGAAAGGCCAAAATAATCCAGAATCTAAAACCTTCCTAGATGTTCTTTGGGGTCCAAAGGGGCCACCACATGCAGACGCATGACAGAATTGAAAAATAGAGTGAAACTCACTATCTGGTACACAATGTCTAATTATTTGGTCACTACCAAATCTCCACAAGTAAGGATCATCCCAAACATAGTATTTAGATTCACTTTTCAATTTTAAAGTTTGGGCCTTAGTGGCATTTACAGGTAAAACACCAGCAACCAAATAATTCACCATGTTAGCATACCATGGTAATGTACCTTGCAGCTGTAGAAGCCGCTCATCAGGAAAATCATCATGAATTGGAGAAATATCAGAATGAGGGTGAGTAATGCGAATCAAATGATCTGCTACCAAGTTTTGTGCTCCACTTTTATCTTTAATGACAATATCAAACTCTTGGAGCAATAACATCCACCGAATAAGTCATGGTTTCACATAAGCTTTCTTCAAAAGATACTTCAAAGCTGCATGATCAGAGAAAACAACAACGTTTGTGTAAAGCAAATACGATTTGAACTTATCAAGTGCAAATACTATAGCTAGAAGTTCCTTCTCAGTGGTGGTGTAATTTGCTTGAGCAGAGTCTAGAGTTTTTGAAGCATAGACTATGCATGTGGGGCTTTGTCATCTCTTTGAGCAAGAACTGCTCCAAAGGCAAAATTAGAAGCATCACACATCAATTCAAAGGGTAGGGACCAATCAGGAGGTCTGATTATAGGAGTCATAGTCAAACACCACTTTAAATTATCAAAAGCAGACTTGCATTTATCTCCAAATTCAAAGATAATATCTTTTTACAGAAGATTGGAAAGAGGACGAGCAATCTCACTAAAATTCTGAATAAAGCACCGATAAAAATCTGCATGACCAAGAAATGAATGCACTTCCCGCACAGACGCGAGGTAAGGAAAAGTAGTAATATCTTCAATCTTAGCAGAATCTACTTCTATGCACTTCGTAGACACTATATGGCCCAATACTATCCCTCTTTCAACCATGAAATGGCATTTTTCAAAATTTAATACAAGATTAGTTTGAATGCACTTATTTAAAATCCTAGCTAAATTATCTAAGCATACATCAAAAGAAGAACCGTAAACAGTAAAATCATCCATGAATACCTTTATACAATCCTCCAAAAATTCAGAAAAGATGCTTATCATACACCGTTGAAAGGTGCTAGGCGCATTACAAAGCCCAAAAGGCATCCGTCAGTAAGCATAAGTTCCGAAGGGGCATGTGAAGGTGGTCTTCTCTTGATCCTTAGGTTCTATATGAATCTGCATATAACCTAAAAATCCATCTAAAAACCAATAGTGAGATTTACCTGCCAACTGCTCTAACATCTGATCAATAAATGGTAAAGGGTAGTGATCCTTGCAGGTGGCATTATTGAGCTTGCGGTAATCAATACAAACTCTCCAACTGCTTTGAACTCTTTGTGGAATCGACTCATTTTGTTGATTCGCACTTACAGTGACTCCAAACTGCTTTGGCACTACTTGAACTGGACTTACCCACTGGCTGTCAGAGATGGGATAAATGATTTTTGCTTACAGAAGCTTAGTAACTTCTTTCTTAACCACATCCAGAATCAGTGGGTTTAGGCACCTCTGAGGTTGTCTAACGGGTTTAGAACCTTCTTCCAAAGAAATCCTATGCATACATGTAGAAGGGATAATACTAACTAAATCTGCTAAGGTCCTCCCAATTGCCTTATTATTTTTCATCAACAATGGAAGCAACTTATCTTCTTGATCTAGTAGAAGAGCCTTTGCTATGATGACTGGAAATTTCTCATTGTCTTCTAAGAAAGCATATTTCGAATGAATAGGTAAAGTCTTAAACTTCAATTTAGGTGGCTCAACAATCGATGGAAGAAGTCTATTTTGTTGCACTAAATCTACAACAAGGAGAGCTGGAGTTGAAATAAAAGCAGAAGAACTACATCCAAACAACTCATCAGTAACATCAAAATTACTATCAGAATGATCAACATTGCCTAACTCAGAATGTAGCAAAGATTTCAAATTAGCATTAGAAGTAGGCAATTTAGATTTTTTTCTCAAAATCATTATGTAAATTAGAATGCATATCAAGATCATTCATTAAGGCAGAATCATGATCAAGTGAATCTAGTGCATTATCAATTTCAACACAAATACGACAATGCTCACTATCACTACAACCACATACAAATTCTGCAAAATTTGGAAATTCAGAGCATAGTTCATCATATATATCATCTATAGCTTCATCAATAACATCAATGTACAACACAAAATGCTCCTCTCTAAGATTTCGCATGGCATCAAAAATATTATAGTGAACAATGCTATCACCAAACTCCATGGAAAGCATACCAGAATGTACATCTATCTTAGTCCTAGCTGTCTTTAAAAATGGCCTCCCTAAAATGATTGGAGGCATAATACTAGGAGATTTAGATTCCATTTGTAAGATGTAAAAGTCTGCGGGAAAAATCAATTCATTGACTCTAACTAATACATCCTCAATTAGACTTGCAGGGTGAATATTACTCCTATTAGCTAACTGAATGACAACACTTGTGGAATGTAAAAGGCCTAGACCTAGAGATTCATAGACAAATTCAGGCATAACATTAATAGAAGCTCCTAAGTCTAGCATGCAATCATCAATTTTCTTATTTCCTATAATGCAAGGAATAGAAAACGTCCTTGGATCTTTGCATTTTTGAGGCATAGGCTGAATGAGTGTAGAAACATTCTGGATGAAGCTAACTCTCTCATTTCCCTTCAGTCGTCTCTTTTTTGTACACAATTCCTTAAGAAACTTGGCATATTTGGGAATTTGCTTGATGGCATCTAGAAGAGGAATGTTAATTTCAACCTTCCTAAAAGTGCCAAGAATCTCCTTCTCTTGACTTGTCTCTGCTTGCTTCTTTGACTTGGATTGCATTGCTCTTTGGGGAAAAGGCAAAGGAATAGGAATTTCATAATCACCATTTACTGGCTTCTTTCCTTTCTCCTTCACAGGATCCAACTTCTCTTTTTCTGAATTCACACTCTTTGGTATTGGTTCAAACCTTTGAATCTCAGCTTGTTTATTCTCCTTGACAGCTTGCTCTGGCCATTCAAATTGCTTACCAGACCTCAAAGATATTGCACTCACATTACCTTTTGGATTTGGATTAGATTGAGAAGGTAGAGAGTTATTGGCTCCTTGAGGTTGCAACTGACTCACAGAAGTTGCCAGTTGGGCAATCTGAGTCTGCAATTTCTGAATTGTTGACTCAGTCCTTTGCTGAAATTGCAAGTTATTGGTAGCAAGTTGTTTGATTAATTCTTCCAAAGAAGGTCCACTGCTACTGGCTTGTTGGGCAGGTTGCTGAACAGGTGCAGACTGTTGTTGATGATTTTGCTGCTGATAATTTTGCCTGTAATGTGGAGGTTGGCACCTCTCCTGATAATTAAGGTTTTGCTGGTTTTTATTCTAGTTCGGATTCTGATTCCACCTCAAGTTTGGATGATCTCTCCAACCTGGATTTTAAGTACCTTGTGGATGATTATAATTCTGCTGATATTGAGGTTTACCTAAAAAACACCAACTGCTCCAACTGATTGATCAGATGAGCCACTCTCTTGTAAGGTAGGACAAGCATTAGTAGGATGGTTAAAGTCAACACAAAAGCCACATGCCTTAGCAGAAGGTTGGATGGTTTGTGTCACAACAAGTTGCCTTACTAAAGAAGTCAATTCATCCAATCTGTTTTCCAATCTTTGGTTATATGAATTCTGTTGAGTTGCTACCTTTTGCACATTCTGGTATTGAGATGAAGTGGGATGCTCTTTGACTTGGTACACAGGGCTACTGTTGGCTCTTGTACCAAACTGTTGTGAATTGGCTGCCATATTTGATAATAATTCTCTAGCTTCACGAGGAGTCTTATCAACTAAAGCTCCACCAAACTTCTATCCATAGGTAACAAACCTTTATAGAAATAAACAAGAAGAAGGTGATCTGATATCTGATGGTGGGGGAAACTTGCACACAATCTCTTAAACCTCTCCCAATATTCATGCAAATTTTCCCCATTGGCTTGTCTAATACCACATATTTCCTTTCAAATCATTGTAGCCCTTGAGGAAGGACAGAATTTTTCCAGAAACACCCTCTTCATGTCATTCCAACTTGTAATGGATGAAGGTATGAGATCAAGTAACCAATCTTTGGCTCCTCCCTCAAGTGAGAAAGGAAAAGCTCTCAACTTTATCTGTTCTTCATCCACTCCTTGAGGCTTCATGGTACTGCATGAAAATACAATGAATACTTATTCAAATAAACCAAGAGGGGGGCGAATTGGTTTAACCTTAGAGTTTTAAAATTTCCTCGTAAAATATGTAATAGCGAAAGATTTCAAAAGGATCGTATCTTATTTAAAACCAATTACAAATCACTTTACTTCATCAACCAAATAACACTTGTGCTAAAACCAAGTTTATATGATAAGCAAATTCTCCACTTCAAGAATTTTAATGAAACATAAACTGAAATTTAAATGCACACAAGATTTATACTGGTTCACCTCTAAACCCCGAAGGCTACATCCGGTTTCCTTCCAACCCAATCAAGGTTAGAGTTCCACTATAACAAATATCTGTTCTTTACAAGCTTACAAAAATGATCTTTCTTACCCTCCCTAGGTAAAATTCAAAATCTACTTCCTATAGACTTTCCAAAAGATCAAGAACCAGAGATCCCCTCTCTGTTCTTCCCCCCTAGAAAACCCTTTCTAGAAAAGCTTTAAAGAATACAAATGTTATATTGAAATTCAACAAAATTATACAACAAATAACAACAAAACACAAGCTCTAGGTTCAAGAAAGATATCACCTCATGTTCCTCAGCAACTAAAATGATATGAATGATTCAATCAACCTGCGATGATGACTACCATGCTTTCTTGACACTTCTTTAATCACTAGCTTGATTAGATGTTCACACACAAAGAGTAATAAGGCTCAAATCACAAGTAGATCTTAACACATTTGATTATCTCACTAATTTCAGACTTTGAACACTTGAAAGCTCTTAGAGAATGTAAAACACAAAGTATTCTCGAGTATCACTCTTTTCTCTTGCTTTTTCTTCTCTAAGACTCAACTTTTCTATTTATAAAAAAAAACTGTTTCAACTAACTATAATCGATTAATTCGTTACAGTAATCGATTATTTTAACTTCTGTAATCGATTATATTGTTTATCATAAATCTGGAAATCTTGAACGAACATAATAATCGATTATATCACCATGTAATCGATTAAGCCAGAAAAACATCGTTCCACAATACACACAAGCAATCGATTAAGTACTCATTTAATCGATTAACACAGAACATGACTAAAACTTAACAATGCATATTTAATCGATTACAAACATCTGGTAATCGATTAAACCAGATGAACATGCTGTGTAACATTATGCAGAAGCTTAATCGATCAAACATTCATTCACATGTGTTTTAGGCATATTATACAAACTCCCCCTGAATTGAATAATCACTTATATTTTATACAACTCATTTCATTCTCATTTCATCTTCATTTACTACTCCCCCTATTTGGTATATCAAACTCAAAAAAATGGAAATTAAAGCATCAAATAGAAAAAGAAATAGAAAGTACTTCATTAATCAATAAACTGAACCAATTACAATAAGCAAACATAAAAAACCAACCAAACTTAAACATTTTGAAACAAAACACACCAAAACACCAAACATAATCAAACTAAGACTAGAACTAAGAGACTAATCTAACTCCCTAAATTCATCCCTAAACATCTTGGCTTCCATGTTCTTGACTCTAGTATTAAGTTCCTCTAATGAAGAATTAACTTCATCTCTATGTTCATGATGTAAAGAAAACAAAGCATCCATCTTTTGGATCATTAAAGATTCAAATTGTGAAATATTAAGGCTCAGATGGTGCAGTTTCTTCTTGTGCTTCCTCAGCATCACCAAGTTAGTTTCCTTCTTCACCTTCCTCTTCAGCCAAGGGAACAGGTTGGCCTGCCATTTGCCAGTCATATGGTGTCTTCACCATTCCAAGCTTAGTGAGGTGCTTTTCCTTTATTTGACTATTGCTTGCATTTGTGTTATCCACCACTTCATTGGATACATCCACTTGAAAATAGTCAATAAGTTGTGAAACTAATACAGCATAAGGAAAAGGGTAATTTACCAATCACTTGGATTTCTGCATGGTCTCTTGAAGTATATAAATCCAATTCAACTTGATTCCATTCTTCAATCCATAAACAATTTGGAGATCATCATCTGTGGCTTGATCTTGGAGTTAGAATGTAGGTAATGATGCAGTGTAGGAGCTTATCCTCATGAGTCATAGGTCCAGTGCTCAACCTTAGCCTAAGGTTCATGTGAGGGTCAATAAGCATACCTCTATAGGTCTCCATTTTGTTGTATCCCTCAGCTTCTTCATCATACCTCCTTTCTCCATCAAAGGAGATCCCAGCCACTTCATGCCAGATTTCTGGAGTAATCTCCATAGCTACACCATTCACTTGAGTGAGGATAGTTCCATGCATAGTGATTTTGGAGCAGGTGTAAAAGGCTTTTACCAATTCTGGGTAAAAAGTCCCTTTCATTTGAACAAATTTCTTTAGGCCCTGCTGTTCAAGCATTTGGGGGAATTGAAATCCTTCACTTATGAACCAACCAAGGTTCAGGAATTTTAGAGGGTAGAGAAGCTTGGTGGCATTGAACTGAAGGTAGTTCATCCTGTCAGCTTCATTGGTAAACCAATGATCACGTCTATTGGCTACAGGATTTGAGGATTGAGCTTGAGCTTTTCTCTTTGAGGTTTTAACTCTTTTGGATGTAGACATTTTGGGAGAGTGAGTGATAACAAATTTGAGAGATGAGTAGAGAAGAAAAGATGGTTTCAGAACTTATAAGGCAAGAAGATTTCAGAGCAAGAATGTTGAGAGAGAGAGAGAGTAGAAGATTGCAAGGCTTGAAGGTGTGAGTTTTCAAGTCACAAAGGTCTCTATTTATAGACCAATTGCATGTAATGAGCAGTTGTAAATTTGAAAATATAGTTGTTGTGACTCATAACCAGTACCATTAAGGCTTTAGATTCCACTAAATCATGGTTTATTGCGGTTGGGCAGTTTCAAAACTGTCAGATTTTTGCAGTAACCACTTAAATAATCGATTATTTCGTTGTGTAATCAATTATTTCATTCAAATTTTCAATTCTAGGAAATGAAGTAATCGATTAAAATACAGGGTAATTGATTATTGTAGCACAGGTGCCTTGTAGAAGAAGAAGTGTAATCGATTATGATTAGAAGTAATCAATTGAGATAGTGTAAAACACAGTTCTCAGACATACATGACTCAAATAATCAATTAATTCGATCAAGTAATCGATTATTCCAGTCGATTTAATTGATTATTCCAGTGTGAACTTGATTTTCCAGAAACTTGAGTAGTGAATAACCAATTTATCTTGATGGTTTAATCGATTACAATAGCCTTGATTCATTTTATAGAAGCATCAGATGAACAAATAATCGATTAAGGTTTTATGGTAATCGATTATCTCAGTCTTTTAACAAAAATAACAATTAGATTAAGCAGCATTTAGCATGTATTCAATTTCCAATTTGATTGATATATTTCAAGCAAAATTTACACCAATTAATTACAAAGTAAATAACACAGGAATGTCAATCAACATATACTAGATTCATCTAATATACCAAGCATGTTTCTTAGGGTAAAGAACCTATCTCTATCCAAAGGTTTTGTAAAAATATCAGCCAATTGTTTGTTACTTTCAACAAACTCAATTTTAATGTTACCTTTTTGCGCATGATCTCTCATGAAGTGATGTCTTATCTCTATGTGTTTTGTCCTAGAATGCATGATTGGATTCTTGGAGATATTCATAGCACTTGTATTATTACACATAAGTGGGATGTGTTGAAGCTTCACACCAAAATCCTGGAGCTGTTGCTTCAGCCATAAGCTTTGAGCACAACAACTTCCTGCTGATATGTACTATGCTTCAGCTGTTGACAAGGCTACACATGATTGCTTTTTGCAATGCCAAGAAATTAAAGAGCTCCCCAATAGATGACAAGTACCACTTGTGCTCTTTCTATCCAACTTGCATCCTGCAAAATTAGAATCAGAGAATCCTATCAAGCTGATTGTTGTACCTTTTGGATACCAAAGCCCCACTTTTGGTGTAGACTTTAGATACTTGAAGATCCTTTTTACTGTAGTTAGATGAGACTCCTTAAGATTGGCTTGATATCTAGCACACAAGCAAACACTTAACATAATGGCAGGTCTGCTTGCTGTAAGATAAAGCAATGATCCTATCATTCCTCTATATCTGGACTCATAAACTCTTTTCCCTTTTTCAGCTGAATCTAGATATGTAGAAGTTGCCATTGGTGTTGCTGCAGCTTTGCAATTTTCCATGTCAAACTTCTTTATCATTTCCATGCAATATTTTGATTGACTAAGGAAAGTTCCATTCTTCATTTGCTTGACTTGTAGTCCTAGGAAGAATGTGAGCTCTCCCATCATAGACATTTTAAACTCTTTCTGCATGCTAGCTGAAAATTCCTTACACAAAGAATGGTTAGTGGAACCAAAAATGATATCATCAACATAAATTTGTACCAAGAGTATGTCTTAGTCTTTTCTTTTGATGAACAAGGTTTTATCCACTTCTTCTCTTGTGAATGATCGATCAAGCAAAAACTTGCTCAACCTCTCATACCAAGATCTTGGAGCTTGTTTCAACCCATATAAAGCTTTTCTTAATCTGTAAACATGATTAGGATATTGATGACCTACAAAACCAGGAGGTTGGTCAACATATATCTCTTCATCAATATAACCATTGAGAAATGCACTTTTCACATCCATTTGAAACAATTCAAAATTCAATATACATGCATATGCAAGATGTAACTTTATGGCCCCTAATCTAGCAGCTGGAGCATAATTTTCATCATAATCAATGCCTTCCTCTTGGTTGTAACCCTTTGCAACCAATCTAGCTTTGTTTCTTATCATGATGCTACTCTCATCCAGCTTGTTCCTAAAAACCCACTTAGTGCCAATAGGTGTGTGAGTGGAAGGGCTAGGGACAAGTTCCCAAACATTATTCCTTTTAAATTGATTTAACTCTTCATGCATAGCAATTAACCAATGTTCATCTAATAAGGCTTGTTCAATATTATTTGGTTCTAATTGTGATACAAAAGCCATAGTACAACAAAGATTTCTTAGGGAAGATCTAGTAGATACCCCCTTTGATACTTCACCAATTATGTTGTCTAATGATAAATTTCTTGTGGTCCTCCAATCTTTGTGTTTAGGTGTGGCTGCTTCTTGATTGGACTCTAGTTGTGCTTCATCTTCTTCTTGTTTATTGTCTTCAATAGGCTGCTATTTTTCCTCTTTAGTTTCTGCATCATTATCACTTAAAAATTCTTCTAAAGAAGGGTTAGTTTCATCACATACAATATGTACTGATTCTTCAACACACAAGGTTCTCTTGTTAAAGATTCTATAAGCCTTACTTTGCAAGGAATAACCAAGAAAGATGGCTTCATCAGCTTTTAAATCAAATTTGCCAAGATTGTCCTTACCATTATTTAAAACAAAGCACTTACAACCAAATACTTTAACGTGAGAAATGTTTGGTTTTCTTCCTTTATAGATTTCATAAGGGGTTTTCTTCAAAATAGGCCTTATGAGAATTCTATTCAAGGTGTAGCAAACAGTGCTCACTGCATCAACACAAAAATGCTTAGGTAATTTTGTTTCATTTAGAAGAGTCCTTGCTCATTCTTCAAGTGATCTGTTTTTCCTCTCCACAACACCATTTTGTTGAGGTGTTCTTGGAGCTGAAAAATTGTGATTAATTCCAAAATCTTCACAAAAAATTTCAATATGTTCATTTTGGAATTCACCACCATGGTCACTTCTAATTGAAACAATATTATAGCCCTTTTCATTTTGAATTAATTTGGCTAGTTTCTTAAAAGCTGTGAATGCTTGGCTTTTTGATCTAATGAACAATGTCCAAGTGTATCTAGAATAGCCATCTACAATAACAAGACCATAAAAATTTCCTCCTATGCTCATAGTTCTTCAAGGACCAAATAAGTCCATGTGAAGCAATTCAAGAGGTCTAGAAGTAGAAATCATGTTGTTACTTTAAAAGAATTTTTTGTTTGCTTTCCTCTTTGACATGCTTCACAAAGTTTATCCTTCTCAAACTTAAGCTTAGGTAGACCAATTACTAAGTTCTTTCTTATTAACTTGTTAAGATGATGCATGTTTATATGAGATGTTCTTCTATGCCATAACAATGTCTCATTTACTTTACTCATCAAACAATCAGTTTTATGTATGAATGCATGGTCAATAGATAGAACATAGATGTTACCCTTCCTTTTGCTAATATGTGCAGCTTTTCCAGTTTTTCCTTCATGTATCAAGCAAGTCTCATTGTTGAAGGTGACTTTAAAACCTTTCTCACACAATTGACTGATGCTTAGTAGATTGTGCTTTAGCCTTTCAACATATAGTACATCCTTGATCTTAGTGATTAAGTTGTCTCCTATGTTGCCTTGCCCAATAATTCTACCTTTATTGTTGTCCCCATAGGTAACATATCCTCCTTCTTTAAGTACTACATCTATTAGCATGGATATGTCCCCTGTCATGTGTCTAGAGCATCCACTATCTAGGTACCATGTTGATGATTTCGCTTTAAGACACATCTGCACAAATCAAATTAAGAAGAGAAAGAGGGTCCCCAATTTAAGTTGGGTCCAAAAGGGTTAGTTGCTTTCTTTCTTTTCTCAACCCATATGCATTCTCCATTTGGAACATAAAACCTTCTAGCAAAGCACTTATTGATGTATGACCTTTTAACATACAATAATTGCAAGTGAGAGATTTAGATGAATTAGCATGAGTAAATCTATTATAAGCATTTGGTTGATTGTGGGTACTTATGTTTTGGAGGTACAAACACGGTTATACCATGAGTTTTAGATCCATGTTTATATCCCAATCCATAAGTATCACCAGCATATTTTTGAACACTTAGCAATTCATCTAAGTTACACTTACCTTTGTAATATTTCCTCAGCAAATCAACCAAATCACTAATTTCAGTTTGCAACATCATATTTTCTTTTTCCTTACTCAGCTTATACTCATCAAATTCTTTCTACAATTCATTGCATTTATCAACCTTAGAGATGGCTAAGGAGCATATACAACCATTTTCCTTGTAACTTGAAAGAAGCTTGTTATGTTCCTCATTCAATTTACAAAGTTCTTCTTGCAATTCAGCAAGCTTGGATACATGCCATCTTAAGTCACCTTTAAGCTTGTTGTTTGCTTTAGCTAGTTTTTGAGCTTCACAATGCATCTCATGAAAAGCATCAACTACATTTTCATAATCAGAATATACCTCAGATTCTGTACTTGATGTTTCTTCTTCTTCACAAATGGTAGATGTAAGGCATAGGTGAGCTTCAATTTCTTTTTCTGAAGAGGATTCAGAACTTGTGGATTCATTGTCCTCCCAAGCAATGTATGCTTTTCTAGGCTTTCCATCCCTTTTTGATCTCTTCTTAGGTTGTGGCTTCTTTGCTAATGAAGGACCTTCAGACTTTATGAGACCTTGCTTTCCACATTCAAAGCAAGTAATGGAGGAGGGGTTGTTGTTCTTATTGATGCTGCCACTTTTTTTCTTTTGTTGTGGTTGCCTTCTGTTTTTATTCTTCCTCAAAAACTTGGTAAACTTCCTTACAATGAGATTCATATTCTCATCATCATCATCATCACTTGAATCTTCTTCTCTTTCAATCTTTGGAGGTGCAGCTTTTAATGCTATACTCTTATGCCTTTTATCTGCATCTTCACCATGAGTTAATTGAGACAATTCAAGTTCATATTCAAGGAGCTTACCAAACATAGTTGCCATTGACATCTTTGATAAATCCTTTGATTCTTTGATGGCTGTGACTTTAGGTTGCCATTCCCTTGTTAGGCATTGGAGGATCTTGATGTTCAGCTCTTCTACATCAAAAGTCTTCCCTAGCCCAAACAAGTGATTCACTATGTGGGTGAACCTAGTTTGAAGTTGTGAGATATTCTCATCATCTCTCATCTTGAACATTTCATATTCATGGATGAGAGTGTGTTTCCTTGATCTTCTCACATCATCTGTTCCTTCATGCGTCACTTCAAGTAGTTCCCACATTTCTTTGGCACTTTGACACCTAACAGTCCTGAAAAATTCATCGGAAGACAATGCAGAAGTTATCATATTCTTTACCTTGAAATCATTGAGTTAATTTCTTTTCTATTTCAGACATTTCATCCCATTCTTTTGCTATTCATTTGCCATCAACAACTTTGGTAGGAATAAAAGGGTCTTTCTCAATACAATTCCAAGCACTTGGGTCATTTGATTGGATGAAGATTTTTATTCTGTTTTTCCAAAAACTAAAATGTTCTCCTTCAAACAAAGGTGGTCTATTCAATGAGGCTCCCTCCTTGAATGTTATTTGATTAGCATTCATTGTCAAAGATTTGAAAAAGATCTTGAGCAAATTACAAGAACCAGCTCTGATACCAATTGAAAATACAATGAATACTTATACAAATAAACCAAGAGGGGGGGGTGAATTGGTTTAACCTCAGAGTTTTAAAATTTCCTCGTAAAATATGTAATAGGGAAAGATTTCAAAAGGATCGTATCTTATTTAAAACCAATTACAAATCACTTTACTTCATCAACCAAATAACACTTGTGCTGAAACCAAATTTATATGATAAGCAAATTCTCAACTTCAAGAATTTTAATGAAACATAAACTGAAATTTAAATGCACACAAGATTTATACTGGTTCACCTCTCAACCCCAGAGGCTACACCCAGTTTCCTTCCAACCCAATCAAGGTTAGAGTTCCACTATAACAAATATCTGTTCTTTACAAGCTTACAAAAATGATCTCTCTTACCCTCCCTAGGTAAAATTCAAAATCTACTTCCTATAGACTTTTGAAAAGATCAAGAACCAGATATCCCCTCTCTGTTCTTCCCCCTAGAAAACCCTTTCTAGAAAAACTTTAAAGAATACAAATGTTATATGGAAATTCAACAAAATTATACAACAAATAACAACAAAACACAAGCTGTAGGTTCAAGAAAGATATCACCTCATGTTCCTCAGCAACTAAAATGATATGAATGATTCAATCAACCTGAAATGATGATTACCATGCTTTCTTGACACTTCTTTAATCACTAGCTTGATTATATGTTCACACACAAAGAGTAATAAGGCTCAACACACAAGTAGATCTTAACACATTTGATTATCTCATTAATTTTAGACTTTGAACACTTGAAAGCTCTTAGAGAATGTAAAACACAAAGTATTCTTGAGTATCTCTCTTTTCTCTTGCTTTTTCTTCTCTATGACTCAGCTTTTCTATTTATAAAAAAAATTGTTTCAACTAACTGTAATCGATTAATTCATTACAGTAATCGATTATTTTAACTTCTGTAATCGATTATTTTATACATATAATCGATTATGTTGTTCATCATAAATCTTGAAATCTTGAACGAACATAATAATCAATTATATCACCATGTAATCGATTAAGCCAGAAAAACATAGTTCCACAATGCACACAAGTAATCGATTAAGTACTCATTTAATCGATTAACACAGAACATGACTAAAACTTAACAATGCATATTTAATCGATTACAAACATCTGGTAATCGATTAAACCAGATGAACATGTTGTGTAACATTATGCAGAAGCTTATGTAATCGGTTATTTTCCAAGATAATCGATTATACCAGTAAGTTCTTAATCTTGTGTAAAGATTATTTAATCGATTATGAACCAGTGGTAATCGATTAAAATAGTGAAAAAAATGTTTTATGCAATTTCTAAATAACTTTATGAAATTCTATAAATTTGTTTATTACTACTTGATTAATTCCTTTTAAATGAATGTGTGGATGCATGAATAATCAGCAGCTAATGAGGATTATAAGGTTTTATCTCATGAACCAAGCTTTAAACAAAATTACAAATGCCATCATATTGAGTGGGCATGTAAAATATCAAAACACGTTTGCTTTCATCTTCTTTGAATCTTTTGCTTCAGCTTCTTTGATTCTAACACTGCAGACAACATGGAACTCCTTGATATGCTTATGTGGATCCTCACCTGGAAGACCATGAAATTTTGGAAGGAGATGTATAACACCAGATTTAAGCTCAAAGTCAACATCTAAATTAGGATACTATATGCATAAAGGTTGGTAATTAACATCAGGGGCAAGCAGTTCCTTTAAAGTTCGATTCTCCATAGTATCAGAATTAAATGAACTAACACTAAAATTGGACAAGTCTACACTATGTGAAAAACTAGCAAAATCAAATAAAGCAAAGTCAGAATGAGAATCAAAAGCAGAATGCTCAATATGATGATATGCAGAGTCAGATTTAATGCTAATGCCTTGACTTAGCCTATGTGCTCTTCTAGTAGCATGCAATGTTCTCTCTATTTTAGGATCAAAGTCTAAAAGCTCATTGTTACTACTTCTAGTCATGCAACCTCAAGCAAAATAGGCATTTTCGCATACAGTATATAAAGCATGAAAATAAGTCTAATATATAAGCAACTTAGACTCCACCAAAGCTATATGACAGAAATATTATGTGCAAGTCAGAATCTAAGTTTTAGTAGAATATTGATCTCTCTCAGTAGAGATCAGTAATACAAAGTTAGTTCCTCGGCAATGGCACCAAATTTGACGTGAGTTGTCGAACTCTGTCAAATACCAGGCTAAACAAATTCAATAGTATAGTAGTAAACCTAGATCGTTTCACACTTGGAACTGACACTGTATTGTCAGAATTAACAGGAATGTAAAAGGGGGGTTTGAGTTCAGTTTCAAAAAGATTAGAAAAATAGAACGTCAAAAGTAATTTAACGATTTAAAAACGAGTAACTAACTCAAAATTAACATTCCTTGGATATCTATCATCGGATAAAATAATAAATAGCTTTGTGGTTGATTCTAAACAAACCAAAATCTATGCATTCGCTGAGATTATCCTTCCTACTAGATGATCGTCTTGCATTCAATTAAACATGGCATGTTCACAATTGCAATCGCATAGTGATAATTTTAAAATGGTCTAATTAATGATCATTGGATAAATCAACCTAAATACTAAATCTAGCATTTGATCTCTTCCTTCCCTATTATCAGAAATTTCACAAACAATGCACAGAAAACACAATACAACAACTAGATACATATAGAAAAATAGAAAATCAATAAAAATGAAATATAAAAGGAACCAAAAACAAAAATACAACCTACACCAAAACATGAATTTCCACTAACCAGAAAAACAGAAAAATAAAAACCAGAGAGCAACTAAAACGAAAAAAACACACAAATTCAACTAAAATAGAAAATAGAATATATAGGAGATAGCTAAAAAATGAAAGTGGAGCATAATACAAGGGTAGAAAATGGAAAAGAAATCAGAACCTAAAAACATACACAAAACTATGATAAAAAACATGATCAAGAGCAAAAATGAAAATAAGGAAAGATGAGAAATAAATTTGAGCAAAAGAGAACAAATCCTCTAGATTAATCCATGGAAATCTCCATTATGAGTTGGTTACAAGGATCTTAGCCTACCATAATTAAATCTGCAGAAGAAAATACAAGAAAAAGATGATGAAACCATAAAAAATAAAAAAATGGGTATAAGCTTCTTCTTCTCCCTGTTTTGTAGCTTTCTTTCTTTTTTTCTCTGGCTTAATAGTGATCAGCACTTCCAGCACTGTCCAACTGCCTAAAAAGGAAGAGAAATATCTCACTTTTAATTTTGGGCGAAATGACATAATTGCCCCTAACTATTACATATATTGCAGATTTTTGCTTCTAATTTAGGGCTAATTTAGTCCATCTATTTGACATAATTTGAGCTCTATTTCTTCATTAAAGTGGTAGATATTTGAAGTATCTCAAAAACTAAAGAAAAATCAGCTCAAACGGACATGGGTAGCAAAAGTTATTGCTGAAATACGAAAACTATACAAATCTGAAATTTTAACTACTAAGAGATAAAAATCTATTTAAAAGCCTAAACTATTAATTCACACTAAAGACACTAAATACACACCAAAAAGGGTGATAAACTACTAATCAAGAGTAGCAAATAAGAGATATAAAAATCACTTATCAGACTGCAACTTCAAATTGTTTCAAATGGATGTCAAAAGTGCATTTTTAAATGGTTACATTGAAGAAGAAATATATGTAGACCAGCCTCCTGGATTTGTTGATTACAAACATCCTAACCATGTTTTCAAATTAAGAAAAGCATTGTATGGTTTGAAACAAGCACCAAGGTCTTGGTATGAAAGGTTAAGCAAATTTATGCTTGAACAATCTTTCATAAGAGGCAAGTTGACAAAACCTTGTTCATCAAGAAAAGAGGAAATGATATCTTGTTGGTTCAAATCTATGTAGATGACATTATTTTTGGTTCAACTAATCAATCTATGTGCAGAGAATTTTCAGTCTCAATGCAGAGTAGATTTGAGATGTCAATGATGGGGGAACTTACATTCTTTCTAGGACTACAAGTCAAGCAATTGAAGAATGGAACTTTCCTTAGTCAAGCCAAGTACTGCCTAGAGATGATCAAGAAGTTTGAAATGGAAAATTGCAAGGATGCTGCAACACCAATGGCAACATCTACCTATCTTGATTCAGATGACAAGAGAAAAAGTGTTGATGAGTCTAAATACAGAGGAATGATTGGATCCATATTATAATTAACTGCTAGTAGACCTGATATTATGTTAAGTGTTTGCTCGTGTGCTAGACATCAAGCAAATCCCAAAGAATCCCATCTAACTGCAGTCAAGAGAATCCTCTAATATCTCAAGTCTACACCAAAAGTAGAACTTTGGTATCCAAAAGGTACATCTATCAGTTTGATTGGATATTCTGATTTTGACTTTGCAGGGTGAAAATTGGATAAAAAGAGTACCAGTGGAACATGCCACTTGCTAGGAAGCTCTTTGATTTCTTGGCACTGCAAGAAGAAATCATGTGTTGCCTTATCTGCTGCTGAAGCTGAATATATTTCTGTTGGAAGCTGCTGTGCACAAAGTCTTTGGTTGAAGCAACAACTTCAAGACTTTGGTGTTGAGATAAAGGAGATACCATTTCTATGTGATAACACTAGTGCCATCAACATATCCAAAAATCCTATTATTCAGTCAAGGACCAAACAAATTGAGATCAGACATCATTTTATCAGAGATCATATCCAAAAGGGTAACATCAAAATTGAGTTTGTTGAAACCAACTATCAATTAGCTGATATTTTCACTAAACCTTTGGATAGAGATAGATTCTACACACTTAGAAACATGCTAGGGATACTAGATGAATCTAGTGTGTGTTAGCTTGATGTTTGTATGGTCATCTACATGAAATTGCATAATTTATTGGCCATTCATCTCAAATTATACAAATTCAAAATTTCCTGCATAATTACTATTCATACTGATAATTTCACTGTATAATGGCACGGATTAATCGATTAAATGAACTTGAAAAGCTATTAAGAATGAAGTTTGTGCTTAGGTAATCGATTACATTAGCAGGATAATCGATTATTCTTCACAAGAAAACGTTTCCAGAAAATGAATGTCATTGGAATAATCGATTACACCATCAAAATAATCGATTACATAAGCTTAAAATTCTTTTACAAAATTTTAATTCACTGGAATAATCGATTACGATGAATGGTAATCGATTACTCTTCGAGATAATCGATTATATGCTTAGGTAATAGATTAATTTGTAAGCAAAATCAGTTCCTGCAGAAGCTGCAGATTTTTTTTTTTTGGAAATTGGAACTATCTAATTGCCACCAAATTGAAATTTCGAATCTGTTAGATTTTTGGCAAACGTACCAATTATCGTTGTAAGTTACAAAATTTATAAAAGTTCGTCTCCACAGGGACTTGATTTACTCAGTTAATTCAAATGAAGCTTAACAATTTAATAGTTATGTACAATGAGTGTGAACGGAGTTTCATGTAGTTGTGGATTAACAGATTATGAAAATTTAGAA
>QARZ01000420.1:0-19795 GCA_013407115.1 Glycine latifolia | reverse complement strand
AACAAGAGAAATGACAAAGATAGCAACAACAACACCGCTACCAACTTTACTTGTTTTGAATGTGGAAAACCTAGACACATTAAATTTGAATGTCCAATATTCCTGAAGAAGCAACAAAGTGAGAGGAAGATAAAGAGGGAAGGAAAGCCAAAGAAAGCCTCTGAATCAAGGAGTGAGAATGAAGAAAAAGCAAATATATGCTTCACTTCAACCTTAAGTGATGATGAAGGATTCTCTAGTGCTGAATCTGAGGTAAATTCAGAATATGATAACATTGTTGATGTTTTTCATGAAATGCATAATGAAGCTCAAAAGCTAGCAAAAGCAAATAATAAGCTGAAAAGAGATCTAAGATGGCACATCACCAAACTTGTAGAAATGCAAAGTGAACTTTGTAAATTGAAAGAAGAAAATGAAAAATTTCTTTCAAGTTACAAGGCAAATGGTTGTATATGTCCTTCTTTCTCTTCTAAGGTACAAAAATGAAAATTGTTACAAGATGAGTTTGATGCTTTCAAAAAAAGTCAAGGAGAAAAGTATATGCTACTACTTTCAAAAAATAACTATTTGGTTGATCTTTAGAGAAGACTTTATAGAGGAAAATGCAACTTGGCTGAAATGTTAAGTGTGCAAAAATATGTTGGAGATACTTCTGGTTTGGGATACAAACATGGTTCAAAATATAGTGGAAAAACCAAATTTGTACCACCAAAACAGAAGCATCAAAAGAGCTTTTATAAATCAAAGTTTAATCAAAATGCTTACTTTGAAAGACCATCAAGAGGTGTAACTTGTAACTATTGCATGAAGAAAGGACACACATCTTTTAAACGCTATGCTAGGAAATATTGTGTGCCTAATGGAGAATGTGTATGGGTGCAAAAGAAAAAGAAAATAGCTAACCCTTTTGGACCCAACCTCAATTGGGTACCTTTCCTTGTTACTTGATTTGAATTTTGCAGGTGTGTCTAAGAGCAAAATCATCACTATGGTATCTTGATAGTGGCTGCTCTAGGCACATGACAGGTGATATTTCCATGCTTACAAATGTTATACTAAAAGATGGAGGATTTGTCACCTACGGCGATAATAACAAAGGGAAGATAATTGGAGAAGGAAACATAGGAGATAGCCTCAGAACAATGATCAGAAATGTGTTGTATGTTGATGGCTTGAAACATAATCTTCTAAGCATAAGCCAACTATGTGACAAAGGGCTCAAAGTTTCCTTCAACAACAATTTCTGTTTTATTTGTGAAAGTCAAAGTAGTGAAGTTATCCATGTTGGTAAAAGGGTAACATTTATATTTTGTCCATTGACCATGCATTCATTCATAAGACTAGTTGCCTTGTAACTAAAACTGATGAATCTTGGTTATGGCATAGAAGAGCTAGTCATATAAATATGCATCATATGAATAAGCTTGTGAAAAAGGATTTGGTCATAGGCTTACCTAAGCTTAAGTTTGAGAAGGATAAGATATGTGAAGCTTGTCAAAGAGGGAAACAAACAAAGAATTCTTTTCAAAGCAAAAATGTTGTTTCTACTTCTAGACCTCTTGAGTTGCTTCATATGGATTTATTTGGTCCTTCAAGAACCATGAGCTTGGGAGGAAATATAACGACTACGTTTCTTGTACGTATTTAATCGATTATGTTTATTAATAAAAATTTTCCTACGTAATTTTGTTTATATAAAATTAATTACACGTAATAAATTATTTTTCTAACGAGTTAGCAAATTTGTCAAAATATACGGTTTAAATGAAATTTTAAAATACAGTCCGGATACAACACAGTCCCAAATAGTTTGTTTAAACATAAGATATAGACAGCTCATAGTAGTATCAAATACAGACAAACAAAAAAAAATCACAAATACGACATATGATCATCAACAGCACACAGAACATCCAGCTCCTTCCTTTAATGCTTTCCTTTGATTACTGTTCCTCTGCTCACCCAAATAGATTGGGGTCATCACAGGTGTCAAACCACAGACACAACTCGGGTAAGTATTTAATAAACATGATTAGATAATTGACAGAAATTGAAATAACATCAAAGACAATTAATGAATAAATCATCATTTATAAACAAACCCAAATTCATGGGAATGATGCATGATTTCTTTGTTAAATGATGCATGACTGAGATCTCAGATTATCACCACAGGGTACCATAATCCAAATAGTTTCACCCACTCTAGTGAAACCTCCCTCCACTCCGAGGGGTCAAAGGGTACCATAATTAGAATAGTTTCACCCACTCTAGTGAAACCTCCCTCCACTCTGAGGGGTCATATGCGAATGATGCATGGTTTGATCAATCTTTATCATTAATTTATTTCTCAAAGTCTCATATCTTGGCACTATAACATTTTTAATCATCCATCAATATCCAAGATGTAAGTGCCCACAATTTTCTTAAGAAAATAATCTTAACAATATATAATATAAATCTTTAATCATAGCTTAACATCAAGTGAATGTTAAAATATCATACAGCAACATAAATAATATACAGCAGCTTAAATGAATACAATATCATAAAATACATAACAGCATACAGCAACCTATTAAATACAGTAACCTAATTAAATATACAGCAACCAAATAAAATATACTGCACTAATTAAAATATACAGTAATTGAATAAAATATACAGCAACTAAATATACAGCAACATAATAAGATGTACAATCAGCAACATACAACTTAATTAAATACAACAATAGCATACAGCATCGTTAAATCAATTCTCAGCAACGTAATAAATTAACCTATAGCAACCTTAAATTATAATAACAACAAAATAAATTAACATACAGCAATCTTTAGTTAAACATTAATATACAGCAACCTCAGGTAATAAATTACAATTATTACAGCCTCCAATAAAAGGATACAGCAAAGTAACCTATGGCCATAAAATCTAAATAGTTAAGTGAACTAGTTACTTCCTAATTAATTATTTATCCAAATTATCACTCATGTACTGTAGTAATTTATTGTAATATTTTAGCAAACATATGGTATACCAAATTTTTAAAGCTTACAAAATAAGGAAGAACATGGCTTAATTCTAAAAAAATGAATCATCTAATCTATGAGTATTAAGATACTTCCCATACCTTAGCTTTTCTTGGTTTGAATTCAAACTACTTTTATTTTAACCTTCCACACGTGAACTATCAAGGATTTTGGCCTTTGTATTACTTGGTATTTTAAGTGAAAAAGATAGGCTGAAATTATAGTGCTTTACGTGGTCTTTTCAAGGGGTGGCTTCTTTTATTTGGCTTTTGTTCTAAGTAGGAGAATAAGTGAAGAAGAAGTGAAAAGGATGGCTCAAAGTGGGGTTGCTGTCCGTAAAATTCTGCTCCCTCTTTGGTCCCACCATGCTTTTATATAGGTTAGTTTTCTTTGCCTAAGTAAAATATCACAAAGCTTCATCATTCTTAACCTTTTTGGTTGGTCCAATAAGATTGCCCCTTGCTTCCCAACCATCCAAGTGGCCTTGCTCCACAATTTTCTACAGCCTTCTACCTCATTCTATGTAGTGCATGGCCAAGATTGTTTTTTATGAAGCAAAAATTGTTCAATTTAATTTAACCCGTGGAGTAGCTATGTTTTTTGAGGTTTTTGATGTTTTATTTTACTTAACATATTTTCTTAAATTAATCAAGAGCATTTCTATAATTTATGAAAGCCTTAATTCACTTTGTTTTCTTAGAGGTAGAATTTCTAAAATTAATTAGAAACTAGCTTTAAGTTTTAGTAATAATTTTGGAATGTTTCTTAGCTTCCTGCTAATGTTTCTTAACTTCCTTCTAATGACTTTTCTAAATTCTTATTTGTTAATTTTTGTTTTTAATTAGAAAAATGTATAGACCATTTATTTAAGAATCCATTCCTTCTATAATTAAAGGAAAATTCTCCAGATTGCATTTTTCCTGTTTCTGTGTTTTTGTAAAATTCAGATTAATCTGTATTCCGTTCTTTTTGAGTTATTTTTTCAAAATTTCTAAAAATTATATTTCATAGTTTTTCTTTACTAAGAGTGTTAATAATTCTTTGTCTAAAAGCCTACTAGACTTTTGTCAAGTTTCCATAATTCTATTGAGGTTTTCTGACTTTATCAGAGCTAAAAGGGTATTTTGGTTATTTGTACAATTGTTCAGGGGCATTTTAGTCATTTACTCTAGGGACCTAACTGTCATTTGTGAAATTGTTCAAGGACATTTTGGTCATTTTCAACAATGCCCAAAGGTATTTATGTCATTTATTTAGAAATGCATATTTATAAGAAAATGCACTTATATATTGAAATTTGAGGGTGTTACAGGAAATTTCTATGGGCTTGTTATTATAGATGATTACTCAAGATACACATGGACTTTATTCATAAGATCCAAGAGTGATGCATTCACAGCATTTAGAAAGTTAGCCAAGATAATTCAAAATGAAAAAGCTTGCAATATTGTTTCAATTAGAAGCGATCATGGTGGAGAATTCCAAAATGAATACTTTGAAAATTTTTGTGAAGAGTTTGGAATTAATCACAATTTTTCAGCTCCAAGAACACCCCAACAAAATGGTGTTGTGGAGAGGAAAAACAGATCACTTGAGGAAGGTGCAAGAACTCTTCTAAATGAAACAAAATCGCCTAAGCACTTTTGGGCTGATGCTGTAAGTATTGTTTGTTATACTTTGAATAAAATTCTTATAAGGCCTATTTTGAAGAAAACCCCTTATGAACTATACAAAGGAAGAAACCAAACATATCTCACTTTAGAGCATTTGGCTGCAAGTGTTTTGTATTAAATTTGGCAAATTTGATTCTAAAGCTGATGAAGCAATTTTTCTTGGTTACTTTTTGCAAAGTAAAGCTTATAGGATCTTTAATAAAAGAACATTGTGTGTTGAGGAATCTGTCCATGTCATATGTGATGAGTCTAATCCTTCCAAAGAGAATTTGGAGTGAGATGTTGATGCAAGACAAAAGGAAGAATTTCTGCAACTTAATGATCTGAATAATAAAGAAAAAGATGAATCAAATAATGTACTGGAACAGTCAACTACTTTACAAAAGCACAAGGAGTGGAGGACAACTAAAGATCTTTCTCTTGACAATATAATAGGGGAAGTATCCAAGGGAGTCTCTACTAGATCCTCTTTAAGAAATCTTTGTTGTACCATGACTTTTGTTTCACAAATTGAACCAAAAAGTATTAATAAAGTTTTGCTGGATGAACATTGGTTAATGGCTATGCATGATAAGTTAAACCAATTTAAAAGAAATGAAGTTTGGAAGTTAGTCCCTAGACCATCAACTCATAAACCTATTGGCACAAAATGGGTTTTTCGAAACAAGCTAGATGAAAGTAGCATCATAGTAAGGAACAAGGCTAGAATGGTTGCTAAAGGATACAACCAAGAGGAAGGCATTGACTATGATGAAACTTATGCTCCAGTAGTTAGATTAGAAGCCATTAGGTTGTTACTTGCATATGCATGTTTGTTGGACTTCAAATTGTTTCAAATGGATGTCAAAAGTGCATTTTTAAATGGTTACATTGATGAAGAAATATATGTAGACTAGCCCCCTGGATTTAGTGATTTTAAACATCCTAACCATATTTTCAAATTAAGAAAAGCTTTATATGGTTTGAAACAAGCACCAAGGTCTTGGTATGAAAGGTTAAGCAAATTTTTGCTTGAACAATCTTTCATAAGAGGACAAGTTGACAAAACTTTGTTCATCAAGAAAAGAGGAAATAATATCTTACTGGTTCAAGTTTATGTGGATGACATTATATTTGGTTCAACTAATCAATATATGTGCAAAGAATTTTCAGTATCAATGTAGAGTGAATTTGATATGTCAATGATGAGGGAGCTTACATTTTTTCTAGGATTACAAGTCAAGCAATTGAAGAATGGAACCTTCCTTAGTCAAGCCAAGTACTGTCTAGAAATGATCAAGAAGTTTGAAATGGAAAATTGCAAAGATGCTGCAACACCAATGGCAACATCTACCTATCTTGATTCATATGACAAGGGAAAAAGTGTTAATGAGTCTAAATACAAGGGAATGATAGGATCCTTGCTATACTTAACTGCTAGCAGACTTGATATTATGTTAAGTGTTTTCTTGTGTGCTAGGTATCAAGAAATTCCAAAGAATCTCATCTAACTGCAGTCAAGAGAATCCTCAAATATCTGAAGTCTACACCAAGAGTAGGACTTTGGTATCCAAAAGGTACATCTATCAGCTTCATTGGATATTTTGACTCTAACTTTGTAGGGTTCAAATTGGATAGAAAGAGTACCAGTGGAACATGGCACTTGTTAGGAAGCTCTTTGATTTCTTGGCACTGCAAGAAGCAATCATATGTTGCCTTATCCACTGCTAAAGCTGAATATATTTCTGCTGGAAGCTGCTGTGCACAAAGTCTTTGGTTAAAGCAACAACTTCAAGACTTTGGTGTTGATTTACAAGAGATACCATTGCTGTGTGATAACACTAGTGCAATCAACATATCAAAGAATCCTATTATGCACTCAAGGACCAAACACATTGAGATCATACATCATTTTATCAGGGATCATATCCAAAAGGGTAACATCTAAATTGATTTTGTTGAAACCAATTATCAATTAGCTGATATTTTCACTAAACCTTTGGATAGAGATAGATTCTACATACTTAGAAACATGCTGGGAATTTTAGATGAATCTAATGTGTGTTAGGATGAAGGTTATTTGCTCATCTACATGAAATTGCATCATTTGTTGACCATTAATCTCAAGATTTACAAATTCAAAATATCCTGCATAATTACTATTCATACTGATAATTTCACTGTGATAATCGATTAAGGCACTGATTAATCGATTATATGTACTTGAAAAGCTACTTTGACTGAAGTATGTACTTATGTAATCGATTACATTATTTGGATAATCAATTATTCTTCATAAGAAAATGTTTCCAGAAAATGAAGTTCAGTGGAATAATCGATTACACCATCGAATTAATCGATTACATAAGGAGAATAATCTTTTTAAATTTTCATGTCATATATAACCCGGTACCAGGTCATGCCGGACTCATAGATAATTGGCCGGGTTCCCAAGCTTATATGTTTAAAAGTCAATCTGGGCTGAATGTCCTAGAGATTGAACGAATCATTTAATAATATGAGAATTTTACCCAAAAGATACTATGCTTTCTAAGTGATCAAGATTCTAATTTGTTTCTGAGTTTGAAACACATCTTGTGAGATCAAGATTTCTGAGTTTTTTGAAAAGATGTGTTATAGAAAAGAAGGTTTATCAAGAGTTTGATTCTAAGCATTGAATTCCGTACAACCTGATTGATTGGTAATCTCAATTCATTTCATTCATTCATACATGAAGGATCACAGGTTGTGTTTATCTTGAAACTCTTCTTTCTAGATGTTCTAATATTTTTGTTGTATTGTAATATATCAAAGTGATTCTTTCAAGCTTTCTAGAGTAGGGTTCTCTAGGGTTGAAGATCTGAGTAGGGTTGAAGAATCTTTGTGATTTATTTTCTAATAGTGTTTTAGAATTCAGATTCTTTATCTAGGGTTGATAAAGATAATCACTTGTAAATTGCTTGTAAAGGATATTTTAATATCGTGAAAACCCTAACTTGGTTGGTTGGAAGACACTAGATGTAGCCTGCATGTTAGTGAGGTGAACCAGTATAAATTGCTGAGTCTTTTGTTCTGATTCTGTGTTTCTTTCATTACTTGTATTTGGGTAATCAAAATATTATTAGCAAAATAAAATATTTCTATCATTGCATGCATAGCAAGGAGGATCTTGATTGAAAGAAGAGTTCTGGTTTTACAAAAGGTGAAAGAGTGATACGGTCCAGATTTCAAATTCCGCAAGTTGTTTTAGAAAATTTTTAAAATATCGTTTTGAACCAATTCACCCCCCCTCTTGGTTTATTTGCAGTATATTCATTGTGTTTTTCAAATAGACCACCAAGGAGGACTCTTGGTGACTATGCTTACTGTAACGACCCGCCTCGTCGCTACTGCATCACTAACTCTAAATCACGTCGTTAACACGTTTAACTTGAAAGTCACTTTAATTTGATTAGGGAAAATCGTAGTAAATTTTTCGCGAGCACGTAATAATCATCATCATAGAGTAAATACATAAATAAAATACATATGAGACACCTCAAGTACATATATATATATACAAAACGTGGTTTAGTTTTTTGGGTACAATCAACCATGTTTCAAATGTATTAAGTATTTTACAAATGAAACAAGAAATTAAACGTCAGGGGTGTGATTAGCAGAACACGGGGTGTGAATATCAATACAAGGGGTGTAATGAGCAAAATATAACTCCTGCATGGGATCTAGTGCATTGACATCCTGGCCACTTGGTGGCTCCAACCAAAAAGATAGCCCTCTTCCAAATCACCTATTGTTGTCCGTCTGCTCACACGAACGTGGTAAGCGATCATCAGAGGTACCAAACCACACGGTACAACAAAGCAAAGGTGAGTTCATCATATAAAACAACAAACAACAGATATCATCAGTTAACGAAGGCAATCCAAACATCACAATATCACAACCATAACCCGACATTCCATCACGCAGCCAACATGGACAATCAATCCACAAACATTCCACAAGTCGACTTATATTGTCTAGCATGATGCATGCTCCTGCCATTTTCTCAGCATGCAATGTGGTACCATCATAGAAGTAGCCCATCCTTGTGGTCTCGATGATGTAGTAGTTTGTCAGGGTCACTTTGTCGTGTACAGGTTGCTCCCCCCCGGTAGTGATTAGCTTCGGGTATCAGAAGGAGTACCCAACAGATGTGGCCCCTCAGTACTCTAGTACCCTACATCCAATCATCCTATTTCCGTCGTGCAAATGTAATATATCACATGGACACATCAATGTATGACCCTCCAAGAACGAACCCTTCCTGGGTAGGATAATGCCATACACCCCCCATGTACATACATACTGCCCCAAACGAGGGCATCATTGATGCACTGACTGTGCTCCTTGCAAGGTTAACCATCCGACCCGGCATCTCACGTGTCTATACATACCATAACACCATGGTGCCATCAATGTATGACCCGCCAGGAACAAACCCTTCCTAGGTAGGATAATGCCATACACCCCTATGGTATCAATGCACATCATCAACTCACGAGCCAGCCTTCCAAGGTTTCATCATTACCATATAAATCCATTACACACACGTTCGTAGTACACAACATAGACTAGAGGACCTGTGTGAAGTATTAGGTATCCGGGTTGGCAGTTAGACATAACCACTATGATCATGAGGTAAGAACCCATACAAGGATGGACAAGATCGACCGAGGTCAGACAAGGTTGGACGTTGGACTTACAAAACACCAAGAACAGACCCTGCACTATGCAATTGATTACATAAGCATCTGTAATCGATTAAAAATAGACAGCACAAGCCCAGCAGCTCCAAAGGAAGGAACGAGCTTAACCGATTTAAAGAAAGAATAGGCATGGGAAGGGAACCTGGTATCCTTAAAGAAAAGAAAGCAAGTTCAACAACTCGAGAAAAGAAACGAATCTGGAAAAGGAACCCTGTCAATTCAAAGAGAGGATGCAAGCTCAACCAAGTAAGAGAACCCGGTGGCTCTTTTCCCGAAAAGGTACGAGCTCATCCGAGTTAGAGAACTTAATGGCTCTGTTCCAGAGAAAGCACGAGCTCATCCGGGTAAGGAACCCGATGGCTTTTCTCCCAAAAAGACACGAGCTCATCCGAGTTAGAGAACTCGATGGCTCTATTCCTGAGAGAGCACGAGCTCATCCGGGTAAGGAACCCGATGGCTCTTTTAGATATAACTTGAGCTCAGCAGCTCTAATGGGAGAATAACAGACCCTTGGTAAGGAACCAGGTATATCTAAAGAAAAGAGTGAGCTTAACAGCTCTAAGGGAACAACCCTAGGTAAGGAACCCAGTATATTGTCATCCGCCAGCGAGGACAACTAAGAGTCACATCCCGCATGTACGTATACATGCCACGAAAGAAGTTTAGCTCGGCATACCCAACCTGGTATCCGGCACCTCCATAGACACTACTAAAAAATGTCTTGGGAGTTTTTAGCATCAAAATGTCAACCTCGCACCCTGCATAGGGAGTTCTTACAACGTCAACTCCCCCACAAAAACATCATCCAACTCTTCATACCAGGACACCATCAAACATCAACACACACCAGAACACCATCAATCATCAACATACCATATCCCATTCGTTAAAAGACAATTTTACTAAGAGAACAGCACACAATAGGGACATGTAATCATCTTCATAGTCGGACTCCCTGGTCCCCAACTATGGTATCTAAAGTTGTTATTAACACGATAAACTCCCTTTACCTAACCAGGAGTTCTTCTTGAAGTCGAGCGGTGCTGAAATCCTATCCTCTGAAGCGTGAAAGCAAGGGTATAGCTCTGTTTTCCTTGAACTTCACGAAGGGTCGTCTAAGACTTCCGCTCCGGTCACGAGGTTCCTTTTGACGTAGGGGGTTCAATGACAACTACGATAGTCCTCTAGGGTTGATGAAGAAAGGTTTCTGGATGTGGGTAACTTAGAGAGAAAAGGAGAGAAAGGCGCAAGAAGAATAGAAGAAAGAAAGAAAGAAAGAAATAAGCTTCTGCAACACCACTCCAATGCCTATATACTTCGCTGACAATACATGTCCACCATGCGTGCACGGACAACAACCACAGACCAAATAGAGCTGACTTAACATATCAATCACCAAACATGTATACCAAGATAGAAACACAAAACAACAATTACCAATTAAATCAATTAATCAAGCAACATAACACACACATCAAACATTAAACTTAACAACTTGAAATTTCAGGGTGTTACAACACTCCCACGCTTTTTGAAATTTTGTCCCTGAAATTACCTGATGCAAACAAAGTTGGGTAGGCTTCCCGCATCTGGCTCTCTAGCTCCCATGTTGCATCTTTTCCCGATGTACCTCCCCAGACTACTGTTGCGCGATTACGGCAAGTGCACCGATCGTTTACAAGTAATAAAAGTGAGTAAGTGAGTTATCGTCTCCACAGGGATTGGGGTGATTTTCAAAGTAATATTAAGAATGTGATTGAAAGTGAACAGAAAATTACGCAAAACAGTGTATTGTTGATTTATTGGTTGTTTGAATTGTAAGACAGAATTTAAATGAAATGCAGTAAATTGATTTAAGTTACTAATGAGTGATGAATTGTAGTCAGGCGCAATCCCTTCTGAGTCTTCCCCCTTTACTTGACTGGCTTGTTAATTCAAATTAATGCATGCATATGATAAATCTCTTCTTTATTTGTGAAACCTAGATAACTAGTGAATCAGCCCTTTAATTTGATCAAGAATCCTAAACCCTTATGAATTCCGACAGATTAAGCATTTAGAGAATATACCATATGGGTTCCTGTTGTGATTGCTCGGAGAATAAGTCTTTTCTATAATAGCTAATCCCTAATTCCTTAGTGAACCAACCCTTTAGACTGAATTGAAAACCTAATTCCTTAGTGAAGTCTATCAGTTTAAGCATGTAAAGAACATATTATAGATTCCGCACCCATGCATCCCTATTCCTAGGTGAAGAATGACTGTTATTCTTTATCAGTTCAGAAATTAGAATCCCAACGTTCCCACTGCGAATCCTAACCCTATGCACTTAATTGAAGTGATCAATTTCAAATAAGAGTATGAATAAAGAGAAGATAAGAATAAAACAATCAAAACATATATATTTCAATACCAGTCAATTACAGAGGAATTCTCATCAGTTCATGGCCTTCCTACAATGAGAAGTTTAGCTTGCCATAGACTTCAAGAACACCAAAGCTGTTGGATAAGTCATGATTCTTGCTTGGCTTCTTGATTTCCTAGGGTTTTATCTCTCTTTCTCTCTAATTCTCGATATACAATTGAATACTGATACCCTAAGGTGCTCTGAGGCCCTATATTTATACTAATATTTAATTAGGGTAAGAAAACCAAAAGATAATCTAATTATCGTTCTTAATCTTTTAAAAACAGCAGTAATAACCTATCCACGCTACTAGCGCGCGACTTCACGCTAATAGCGTGGATCTTTCGAAAGCCTGGCGCGGATAGCGTGAGTTCCCACGCTGATAGCGTGAATTGGTCGTGTCTTTTAGCTTTAGCTGCGCTGTATTGACGCTAGTAGCGTGAACTACCACGCTAATAGCGTGGATGGTGCGAATCTTCAGGCCTGTTTCCCTGCATCTGGCGCTGATAGCGTGGATTCCCACGCTATTAGCGTGGGCTTCAAAACTTGGTTTTTCTCTCTTGCTTGAGTTTTCCTCCTTTTTTACCTGTAAAATGCTCAAATGTATTGAAATTAGTTCAAGGTAATTAAATTATTAAACTAGGCTAATTCTATTTTATTTCTTAAATATTTAATTAAAACTTATCCTAAAATTATACTAAAAACTAGATGTGTTTGCAACACATCAACTACCTTGACCAAAGGAATTTTTTTTCCTCTTAGATGCTTTGTCTGCCGATCCTCAATCCTCAAAGGCAATGTTTGATATGTCAAGTTTTCCTTTACTTGAATGTCATCCAACTCGACCACGTGAGAAGGATCATGAACGTACTTATGAAGTTGGGACACATGGAATACATTAGAAAGACTGGAGAAGGATGATGGTAAAGCAATTTGGTAGGCGATGAGGCTGACTCTTTTTAGGATTTGGAAGGGATCAACAAATCGGGGTGTGAGTTTTCGGGATTTCAATGCTCGACCGACCCCAGTCCATGGGGTGATTCTCAAGAATACATGATCACCGACCTCAAACTCTAGGTCTTTTCTCCTCTTGTCATGATAGCTCCTTTGCCTACTCTGGGCAATTCTCATCCTATCCCGGATCAATCTGACCTTCTCGGTCATGTGTTGCACTACCTCGGGTCCTAACATAAGACTCTCACCGGGTTCCAACCAACATAACATCTTCTACCATATAGGGCTTCGTAGGGAGCCATGCCAATGGTAGAGTGAAAGCTATTGTTGTAGGTAAACTCTATCAACGGTAGGAAACTATCCCAGCTACCCTTCTGCTCTAGAACACACACCCTCAAAAGGTCTTCTAGAGACTGAATGGTCTGTTCAGTCTGACAATCAGTTTGAGGGTGATAGGCCGAACTTAGCTGAAGCCCGGTTCCTAAAGCCTTGTTCAAACTCTCCCAAAATCTAGAAGCAAATCTAGGATCCCGGTCAGATACTATGCTAGATGGCACCCCCGTTCAACCTGATAATCTCACTTATATACAGGGAAGTCAACTTTTCTAAGGAAAATTGGATATTAATGGGTATGAAGTGGGTCGACTTAGTCAATCTGTCAACAATAACCCACATAGAATCTAACCCTGCCCGAGTCCTAGGCAAACCCACAACAAAATCCATGGATATACTATCCCACTTCCACTGTGGTATCTCTAAGGGTTGCAACTTACCCGATGGTCTTTGGTGTTCTATCTTAGCTTTCTGACAGACTAAGCACGCATACACGAACTCACTAACCTCCTTCTTTAAGTTCGGCCACCAAAACATAGCCTTAAGATCTTGGTACATCTTGGTGGCACCGGGGTGGATACTTAGGCTACTCCTATGCCCCTCCTCTAGGATCACATTCCTAAGCTCAGATATGTTGGGAAGATAGATTCTATCTTAAAGTCTCAAGACTCCATCTGATCCCACATGAAAACTACTAACACTCCCTGATGCTATGGCTTCTAACTGAGTCTTCAGAAAATGATCAGACTTCTACCCTTCTCTGATCTCTTCTAGCAGCCCGCTGGTAATCCGTAGAGCTCATAGTCTCACACTAGTAGGGGTAAGCTCACACACTAGACTAAGGTCTCTAAACTGCTCCAAAAGATCCAACTCCTTGACCATCAACGCAGACACATGCAAGTACTTCCTACTCAAGGCATCAGCCACTACATTGGCTTTGTCGGGATGATAACTAAGCTCAAAATCATAATCCTTAAGGAACTCTAACCATCTCCTCTTACGCATGTTTAACTTTTTCTGGCTGAACAAATACTTAAGGCTCTTGTGATCATTGAACACCTTGAACTTGGAGCCAAAAAGGTAATACCTCCATATCTTAAGAGCAAACACTACGGCAGCTAACTCCAAGTCATGGGTTGGATAATTCCTTTCACGCATCTTGAGTTGCCTAGAAGCATAGGCCACAACCCGGCCACACTGCATCAACACTCCTCCTAAAGCCGTCTTTGTTGCGTCACAAAACGCCTCAAAGGGTTCACTTAGGTTAGGTAGAACTAACACCGATGCGGTTGTTAGCTTTTCCTTGAGGGTTTGGAAACTATGCTCACACTGGGCATCCCATACCAACACTTGACCCTTACGAGTCAGCTTAGTCAAAGGTAAGGCTAACTTGGAGAAACCTTCTATGAATCTCTAGTAATACCTGGCTAAGCCCAAAAAACTCCTGATCTCAAACACGGACTTAGGGATTCCCCACTCAAGAATAGCTTCTACCTTAGAAGGATCTATAGCTACACCTCCTTGGGATATCACGTGCCCCAGGAAAAATCACCTTCTCCAACTAGAACTCACACTTGGACAACTTAGCATACAGTTGTCGATCCTTAAGGGTCTACTGCACAATCCTTAAGTGCTTTTCATGCTCCTCTTTGGTCTTAGAATATACCAAGATGTCATATATAAAAACTACCACAAAGCTATCAAGATAAGGGAGAAAAATCCTATTCATATAGTCCATAAACACACCAGGGGCATTAGTCACACTGAAGGGCATAACCAAGTAATCGTAATTACCATAGCGGGTCCTAAAGGCAGTCTTTGGAATATCCTCAGACTTAACACAGATATGATGGTAACCCGACCTAAGGTCAATCTTACTAAACACACAAGCTCCTACCAGCTGATCCATAAGATCATCTATTCTAGGCAAGGGATACTTATTGTTGATCATCATCTTATTCAGCTGGCAGTAGTCTATACACAGTCTCATGGTGCCATCCTTCTTCTTTACTAACAGCACAGGTTCTCCCATGGAGACACACTAGGCCGCACGAACTGCTTATCCAACAATCCTTCCAACTGTTTCTTAAGCTCGGCCAGCTCTATAGGGGACATCCTATAAGGGGCTACTGAGATGGGTCCAGCACCGGGTACCAAAACTATAGAAAAATCTACCTCTCTCTCAAGTGGAAAACCGAATACATCCTTAGAAAACACTCCGGCGAACTCTCTGACAATAGGGAGGTTGCCTAGGAAACCTTGGTCTCCACTTCCAAGTTTGAAAGATCATGTATACTTGAGCATTTTCTTTCAACAAGACCTGGTTGGGCGATAACCAGTCCATACCCAAAATAACGTTGATCTGGCTAAGAGGCAAACAAATCAAATCAACCTGGAATTTTCTCTCAGAAATTTCCACAAGGCAATTCAAACACACCTCTACAGTCAAAACTGACCCACTAACCAGGGTCTCAACCACAAGCTCATTACTCAAAGAAGACACATAAAGTTTAAGTTGTTCTACACACAACAGGGATATGAAAGAATGGGTTGCACTGGAATCAAAAAACATGTGTAAAGTAATCTCGTTTGTGAAACATTTACCTTGGATCAGATCTTTGGAGTTCGAGGCTTCGACACCATTAAGAGTGAAGACTCTTCTTGTGGCCCTTGGTTGTCTGGATTGGTTCTGCTGGCCTCCACCGTTCCGCTCTCTCTTGGGGTGTGGGCAGTCCTTTTGGAAGTGACCCTTCTCCTTACAGTTATAGTAGGTCGGGCCTCCTTGCCCGGGTCTACCACACTTGAAGCACGTGATCCGGGTTGGAAACGTAGTGGGTCTACTACCATTTCCACCAGGAAATCCCACAACAGTAGCCCTTTGGTGGTTGGGATGATGACTATACGACTTATGGGGGATGGCTTTCCTCGGTGTTGCTGCCCGGTTTTCTTGTCCTTTATCGGGCCTGTATTCCGATAAAAAGCCACTCTGTCTCTTGAATCCTCATCCAATATCCTGCACATGTTGACCAAAACTGGGAATTGACGAACTCCTTGATAATTTACAGCTTGCTTCACCTTGGGTCGCAAGCTGTTCAGAAACTTCACGCACTTGGAGCTTTCTTCAAACTTAGCTGCATACTCAACTACTATCCTGTTCCCTTGCTTAAGTTCCAGGACCCTGTGTGGTTACTTCATCACTGGTAAGTCTGGAAAGATGATCAGCTACATGATTTTCACTTCCTTTCTTATCCTTGATTTCTAGATCAAATTCCTGTAAAAGTAAAACCCAATGGATAAGTCTAGGTTTAGAATCAGCTTTGACTAGCAAATATTTTATAGCAGAATGATCAGTAAGAATTACAACCTTAGACCCTATCAAATAAGATCTAAATTTTTCCAAAGTACACACTACTGCAAGCAATTCTTTCTCAGTTGTTGCATAATTGATTTGAGCTTCATTTAAAACTTTGCTTGTGTAATGTATAACATGGAAAACTTTGTTTTTCCTTTGACCTAAAACTGCTCCTACAGCATAATCACTTGCATCACACATTATTTTAAAATCAAGGGTCCAATTTGGTGCAGTGATTATAGGTGCAGAAACTAGTTTTTGTTTCAAAGTATTAAAAGCTTTTAAACAGAAATCATCAAAATGAAATGAAAGTTCTTTATTCAAGAGATTGCTTAATGGTTTGGCAATCTTGGAAAAATCCTTGATGAATCTTTTGTAAAATCCTGCATATCCTAGAAAACTTCTAATGCCTTTGACATTTGTTGGTAGAGGTAATTTTTCAATGACATCTACTTTGGCTTTGTCAACTTCAATGCCATGTACATAGATCTTGTGACCTAATACAATATCTTCAGTCACCATAAAGTGACATTTCTCCCAATTAAGCACAAGATTTGTTTCAATACATCGCTTCAAAATAGTATCCAGGTTAGATAGACATAATTCAAAAGAAGAACCAAAAACATAAAAATCATCCATGAATATTTCTATACTTTTTTCAACAAGATCAGAAAAAATAGCAAACATGCATCTCTGAAATGTAGCAGGTGCATTACAAAGACCAAAAGGCATTTTCCTATAAGCAAAAACACCAAAAGGACAAGTAAAAGCTGTTTTTTCTTGGTCTTCAAGATCAACATTGATTTGATTATATTCTGAATAACCATCAAGAAAACAGTAATATTGTTTACTTGCTAACCTTTCCAGCATTTGATCCATAAATGGTAATGGGAAATGATCCTTCTTGGTGGCTTTATTGAGCTTTCTGTAATCAATGCACATTCTCCAACCCGTAACAATACGAGTTGGAATAAGCTCATTTTTATAATTTTTAATAACAGTCATACCACCTTTCTTAGGTACTACCTGTACAGGGCTTACCCACTGGCTATCTGAAATAAGATATATCATTCCAGCCTCAAGTAGCTTAACTACTTTTCTAACAACTTCTTTCATGGTTGGATTTAGACGTCTTTGAGGTTGAGCTACAGTTTTATAATCTTCTTCCATTAAAATTCTATGCATACAATAAGAAGGACTAATACTTGTTAGGTCTAATAAGGTCCAACCAATGGCTTCTTTGTTTTTCTGCAAAACTTTTACCAGTTTCTTTTCTTCTTTTTCAGAAAGATTTGCATTAATGATCACTGGTTTCTGGGAATTTCCTTCAAGAAAGACATATGTTAAATGTGAAGGTAATACCTTTAACTCTAGCTTTGATTCCTCTTTTTGCTTATCTTCCTTCAATTCTTCAAAGAGAGATTGATGATAAGGATTTTCTTTGAAATAATTCAGTTGTTGAAGATACTCTGATTTTTCCTTATCTTCACCTTCATCTCCTTCTTCGGTCAGTGCTTTCTCTAAACTATCTTTCTTGTAAATCAATTTTTTAGAGTTAGAAATTACCTCATCCAGGACACCTATTCTAAAACATTCTTTTTTATCTGTGGGATGCTTCATAGCTTCAAGAACATTGAATTGTACTGCATCATCTTGCACCCTTACAGTGAGTTTTCCTTCATCAACATCAATCAAGACTTTGGCAGTCTTCATGAATGGTCTGCCAAGAATCAATGGAACTTCACTGTCTTTATCCATATCCATCACTACAAAGTCAACTGGAAAAAAGAATTTGTCAACTTTCACCAATACATCTTCAATAATGTCATGAGGATGCTTAATAGTTCTGTCAGCTAGCTGCAAAGTCATCCTTATTGGTCTGATTTCTGCTTCTTCTATCCTTTTGATCATGGACAAGGGTATGAGGTTGATGCTTGCACCTAGATCAAGAAGCGCCTTCCCCGCTGATAATTTCCCAATAGCCACTGGAATTGTGAAACTACTGGGATCTCTGGATTTTTCTGGAATGGTCTTTTGGATAATTGCACTACAACCTGCATCCAATTCTATTGTTTCATCATCCATGTATCTTTTCTTCTTGGTGAGTAGATCCTTCATAAATTTGGCATGTGTTGGCATCTGCTCCAATGCTTTAGAGAAAGGAATGTTGATTTGCAGTTGTTTTAAAATATCTAGGAAGCGCTAGTACTACTTTCCTTTGCTTTCTTTGATGGAGCATATGGATAAGGCATATGCTGAACTGGTGGAGGATTTACTACAACTTTGCCTTTATCAATTGTTTTCTGCTTCTCTTCTTCATTTATCACCTTTTTTTTCAATTCTTTCATTTGTCACCACTTCATCATTTTTTTCATTTTCTTTTTCAACTTTTTTATTTTCATCATTTTTTTTCTACAACTCCCTCATTTTTCTTGTTCTCATCATCATCCTTCAAACCAACCACAGTTCCTCTCCTTGTTATAATTGCCTTACATTGTTCCTTTGGGTTAACCTGTGTGTTTACTGAAAAAGATCCACCTCCATGCTCTGAGAATTGCTTTGCGAGTTGTCCAACTTGTACTTCAAGATTTTTGATGGAAGCATCAGTATTCTTTTGATTGGTGATGGACATTTGCATAATTGAGTTAGAGTGTCTTCCACTTTTGACAATCTATCAAGCTGATCTTGGTTTTGTGGATTCCTATTGGAAGGACCTGCATATGAATTGTTAGAAGGACCTGCAAAAGGAGGATTAGTTGAAGCAGTATATGCATTATTATTTTGTCTCCAACCATAAAGTTGATTTGAACCTGAACCTCCTAGGTAACCTTGATAATTTCCTTGATAATTTTGCTGAGGTCTAGTCTGATTCTGCAAATAATGAGCCTCCTCTTCTGGTTGACAATCACCAGGTGCTAGACAGTGGCCATTTTGATGTTCTCCACCACAGAAATCACATCTCAAAACTTGATGAGCTGTGTGTGTTTTATGTGATCCTTCATGCTGAATTTGTTAAGGAAGTTGGCCTATTTGTTTGGTTAAGGCCTCCAATTGTTGAGTTAACAATTTATTTTGAGCTAGAATTGCATTTTGAGTATCAAGCTCCATTACACATTTCCTCTAAATTGGAGATCTATCATGGTGGGACTGGTAATTGTTAGACTTGTGGCAAGCGTACCAATTTGTCATTGTAAGTTACAAAATTTATAAAAGTTCATCTCCACAGGGACTTGTGCTACTCAGTTTATCCAAATAAAACTTAACAGTTTAATAGTTATGTACAACGAGTATGGTCGAAGTTTCGATGATTTTAC
>QARZ01000412.1:0-15963 GCA_013407115.1 Glycine latifolia | reverse complement strand
TCAAAATAATGCAAAATGCGTTCCCCATTCCCAGATTTTAAACATTGCTGTCCCCAGCAATCACTTTTCTATTCAAGGGAAAACACATAACTGCATAAAAAAAATTATCTTTATGCATAACATCCATCCAACAGAATTATATTGTTAAAAACCAAATTAAGCAAATTCAACCATGTCCAACTTAAAAATTATTTAAACGCAAACCAAATTGTGCCAAAAGAAATGAAATTAAAGTACAGAAACATTAAACATAAAGCAAATAAAATAGTTCCTTTAAAGTTCCATGTTACTCCTAATCCTCCATAGTATCATCAGCCGCAGTTGATGGCTGTGAAGGTTCAGGAGAGACTCGTGGTGTTGCTAAATCATGTGGCTGGTAGGGAGTGAACTCAATGGAGAAATGTCTGAACAAATCCTCCATCATCTTGTTTTGATGCTCCAACAGTCTATTTTGAGATCTCAATTCAGACTGAATCTGCAACTAGCTTTGAGAATCCTCATAAATCAGTTCATGACGTGGCCCTCTAGAAGCAGTAGAAGAAGATGCTCGTGGTGGTGGCACTGCTCTAACTTCAGGTTGAGGAATGTCCGCACGAGGACTCCTCTCAGCAATCTCCTCAGATGATAATTTTGAAGCTCTAATCAACTGCTCCTACCACTGAGTCTCTACTGCAGCCAGATATGTCTTGTGTGTCATGATGGATGCAGTTTTGACATCCATGGGTTCCTCATTAGGAATCTCTAAACCTGCTTTCATACAAAGATGAGAAATTAGGGAAGAATGAGCAAGGAGAGACTTACTACTACCATCATGTATCATGTGCAATATCCTATTAGACAGGATACTGGCAATATCTAAGTTTTCATCGCCTAGCAGCACATATAAAAGGATTGCCCTCTCAACATTCACATCAGTGAGATTAGTAGATGGAATAATAGTGTGATTGTTGAACTGGTGCCAAAATTCTGCCTCCCCAGTCAAGTCTTGCTTCCTTAACTTCTCAGGTACATAGTCCATTCCAGACTTGGTCTTCCATGCAGTATACAGCCCTATAATGCCTCTTCTTATTTCATCTACAGTTTGAGGCATGTCATCTCTAAAGATAGTTTTGCTGCTGATAGGCTGCATCTTATAGAAATTGTTCCTGAAGGCACAAGCTTGAAAAGGATAATATGCAGTGGCTAAAAATTCCTCAATAGTCTTATGATTAAATGGAACCTCTACTCCTCGAACCCAACTGACTCTGTCCTTGTCTACATTTTCTCTGTTAACGTTGGCCAAGAACTCCTTTAAAATAGCACTGGAACTTGGTTCAGGAAAACTAACCAAAGTCTGCCATTCCCTCCTGTTGATTACATCCAAAATTGGCGAATCCTCAGGAAGAAATTCCCAGTTTATCATCTTCTCCGAAATGACCTTCTTTGGAGCATACCAGTTCTCGTACCTCTGCTGACGTTCTATTATTCTGAATCTGGTCTCATCAAAGTTAGTGGTTCTTACTCTTTTGCTGCCAGATGCAACACCCTTCCTTTTTTCTTTTTCTACTTGCTTACCCTGAAACTTAGAAAATGTTCATAACTATATGCAATGAATTCCCAGATTGCTTGCAATCATATCTCAAATATATCTTAATTTCAGATTAACAACAGAGATTAATATCATATAGAATAATTATGTATAAGTTAAACAAGTATTTGACAATTAATATCCAAATAAATCCTTCACAATAATTCCCAGATTTATTTGGTTCTATATGAATCAATGATAAATTCAGAAGGTATACTAAACATCCTCTTATCATTTCAATTGGAAATAAAATATTTAACTCTAAAGAAACAAAATCTTAAAATAATTAACGACTATTCCCAGATTTTATTTCCCACTTAGGTTTTGAATTTCAATTGTTTGAAGTCTCAGACACAACTCTAATATACTCATTAAAAATAAATAACATTCACTCAATTGACTCAAAAATTCTTCATGTCTAAACATGCTTCTCATGCTATTCTAATTCATGTATAGATTAGAGTAATCATCAAAGAATTAAACAATCCCCTAGCCATTTTATTATAAAATAACAATTCATGGATATGCAGCTGGTGCGGATGGCGCTAGTCCTCGCGCTAGTCACGTGGGCTGCAAAATAGAAAAACTGATAAATACCAGGTGGCGCAGATGGCGCCAGACCTCACGCGATTAGCGTGGGCTGCAAAACCTGGATATTCAGGAATGTTCATCACGTCCTTGCCTTAACTTCTATCAATCAGTCTCAATAATACTCCTAACCACATGCTTTCTAATCTAAACATTAAAGAATATACAATACAAAGATTAAGAAAAAGAATGCATACCTTATCCTTTGCCATTTGAACAACTCAAGAATTTGAAAGAAAGTCACAATATGCTTCTAAAAAGAAAGGACTTAAAGAAAAACAAAGGTGGAGCTTCCAAATGCTTGCTCAGAATTAGAATGCACTGGTATGTGAATAAGGTAAATATTGCCTTGTATTTATAGACTTTTAGAATAAGAGAAGTTATGGTGGTTATAAATGTTGAGGCAGTTTCTTGCAGTTCAGAAGTTTGAAACCTCCCTGAATGGCACTCCTAGGGTCGTGGCTGCTGAGTTAAAGATAAGAAGTTATCCTTAGGGTTCAGTTATTTTTAAAATTTTAAAACTCAGTTTCGAGTTCTCAAGCGAATCGCGCCACTCCCACGCGACTCGCGCTGCAGTCCAGTATGAATGGCGCGAATGGTGCCATTACTACGCCACTAGCGTGGCTGTCCAGTGCTAATGGCGCGATCAGCGCCAGACCCTGACTTGCTTCTTCTCTTTTTTTTTTTCAATTTTTTCTAAATTTGAAACTACTTCCTATCTAAAACTTCAGAAATTAATTAATCTAAAATTAATAATATACCAATTAAGAATGAAAAAATCTAATTTCAAACAATACATCTACTTAATTAACTAAAACTTAAATAATAATTCAAAAACAAAACAACCAAAACAATGAAATTTCTTGGATTGCCTTCCAAGTAGCGCTTTATTTAACGTCATTTAGCTTGACGCATCAAACCTTTTAATCGTCATGTGAATTTAGTGGAATAGAAACAGTGTGTCTTTCCACTTTACCTCTATAATAATGCTTCAATCGGCATCCATTTACCTTGAAAGAATGATAACTATCCAATGGAGAAATCCCAATCGTTCCATATGGATAAACTTCACGTACAATGAATGGACCGGACCATCGGGACTTCAGTTTTCCTGGAAACAATCTTAAATGAGAATTATAAAGCAATACCTATTGTCCAGGCTCGAATTCTTTCAGGCGGATCTTGTTGTCATGCCACTTCTTTGTCTTTTCCTTATATAATCTAGCATTCTCATAAACATTTAACCTGAACTCATCAAGCTCATTCAATTGCAATAATCTCTTATCATTAGCTTTAGAAAGTTCAAAGTTAAGGAACTTAGTGGCCCATATAGCCTTATGTTCTAATTCAACAGGAAGGTGACAAGACTTACCATATAACATCTGGAATGGCGACATACCATTGGGGTCTTGAAAGCTGTTCTGTATGCCCAAAGTGCATCATCGAGCTTCTTTGCCCAATCTTTCATAGAACTTCCAACAGTCTTCTCCAAAATTTGCTTTAATTCTCTGTTGGAAATTTCAACTTGTCCACTGGTTTGCGGATGATAGGGTGTAGCTACTCTATGGGTAACTCCATATTTTGCAAGCAAATTTGAGAATTTTTTGTTGCAAAAATGGGCACCTCCATCACTTATGATTGCTCTTGGTACTCCAAAGCGAGTGAATATATTCTTCCTTAAGAATGAGATAACTACTTTTGCATCGTTAGTAGGTAAAGCAACCGCTTCTACCCACTTAGAGACATAATCTACTGCCACGAGGATATATTGATTAGAATGTGACTTGGGAAATGGTCCCATGAAGTCAATTCCCCACACATCAAACAGCTTCACCTCTAATATGTTATTGAGAGGCATCTCATCTCTCTGAGATATATTACCGGTTCGCTGACAACTATCACATTTTTCTACATAGTCTCTTGCATCTTTGAAAAGCGTAGGCCAATAATATCCACATTGCATCTTTGAAAAGCGTAGGCCAATAATATCTTAAAATTACCTTAGTGGGATTAAGAGTACGATTATTTATTTTAATCTTCATCTGAGACCGCAAAATTAAACTAAATAATGGGTTGATCCTTATCAACAGTATCTCATACCTTCTCTTAGCATCAGGTTGACAACTCCTTGTCACTTCGTGGTGCATCTCATGCAACCAACCTGGCATTATTACCCCAAATACATAAGCCCGGCTGAGCCTGCAACTCATGCATTCAGTTAAGCACTAACCAGCACCTTAAGTGTCTCACACTTCTAATACTGCTCATATTCAATAAAACAGTGGGTCCCAACTGAGTTGTGGCACACCACCATGTAGAGGAATTTCGAGTGGCATTGGTGGTGGGAGGTAATCATGTGCTTAATAATTGATTCCTTTTAAGGGTTTCTTTTATTTTAATGGGTCTCATCAAACATGTAAGTACTATTATCATGCTAGTCGTATCCTATGTCAAACATCTATCAGATTACACTAGTCGCTTTTGGACATGCATAATAAAACATACAAGCATATAAAACAAATTTTATATGAGATAGTCATGGCGCTCGTGCATTCTTTCTTCTTGCTCCTAGGCCGCAGCTCCATCATGAAATCTTCCATGCCTAAACGCCACTAGCCTAATTTTTCTAATTACAAAATAATTAAAGAAACTCGAATACATCTTTGGAGGAACAAAAGAATACACAAAATTTAAAATTTTTTAAAATTCAAAATTACAACTCCAATTTAAACTAAATCAAAATTTGAATTCAAATTTAAAACATTTAAATTCAAATATTTAAATTCAAAATTTAAATTCGGGCACCATGACCATCCCCTTCCATATTTGCACTTTAAAGGTTAGACAACTAACAAGCACACAATATTATTATTTCTCAAATGGCCGAAATATGCATCCAAATACATAATTCAAATTTTTGTTGATTCTTTCTCAAAGAACACAAAATTAAATCATACAATCAACTATTTATATACATAGACTTGTATGAAAAATTTTGTCACAAAAATATTATGCTATGCTCATGAACAATTCATTATAACAAAAATAACAAGATCAAAATGAGCAAAATTAAGAACCCTAATTTTTATTCATGTGACCACGGCATGCATAGAATATATTTTGAAAACAAAATTATGGAGAAAAACAAAGCATTTGAATATTCATATCATGGCTGAATCATATTCCTTTCTTAAAAGATGTTTCGTTTGAAATCTTTCACAAAGAATCATAAAGAAACAAAACCATGAACACATAAAGATATATGTGAAGCGTAATCATATTACAAACAACATATTATATCAAACAAGGTATCATCATCCGTCGATAGTAAAGCAACCTGGCTCTGATACCACTTGAAAGATAGGGCCTTGAAGCCCGAAGGCATGTGAGAAGAAAAAAAACAAAAAATTTTCAAGCGAAAACGCACATACCACACAAGAATCATTCTTTAAGACATAGATGTTACCTTGTTTATATTCGAAACTTGATGATCAAGGATAGGCTTGAAGATACAAGCCCTCTAATGTTGATCACACCACTTCTTGTCAAGACTCAAGAACACTTCTTGAAGGCCACCAACAAACACCAAAGGAGGCAAGCTAGGCGCACCAATGGAGAGGAAGAAGGTTAGGTTTTAGAGTGTTTTTACTTATCTAAGAGACTCACCAATAGATGATATTGGTGGCTGAATTTTCAGCCAAAACTCACACAAAGGGGCACGTGAAAATAGAGGAAAGTAGATTAGGGTTTTTCCTCTCAAAAACTATTATTTAACTATGATCACAATAACACATTTTATAGAAAAGTTTGAGTCAGATTTTTAACCAAAAAATCTGATCATGAAGCATCCCATACGTGAAGATAAGATAGACTTGTTGCATTTCAAAAATTGCCAACAACCTCCAATCTTATCCTCCTAAGACCAAGTCAATTACTTGGGATTTATTTTTGCCAAAAGATAATCATATATCAGCTGTGTATATGCCTATAATTAGCCCTCAAACTTCTTCCTAAAATCTAGGACATGATCATGATAAGATTCTAGTTGAATTCAAATTCAAATCTAGCTCTTATCTTCTCCTTTTGATATGAAACTAACTACTATAGTTAATTCATATTTAAATTCAAATATTTAAATTCAAAATTTAAATATTAGATAATTAATTTAACTATTTAAATTAATTAATAATGTCTTGGACTATCAAAGGCCATTAACTCCATTCATGCGCCCCTCTCTCTTTAAGATAAGTATCCAAACTCTTTCTTGGGCCAACAATCATTATTAGGCCCAAAACCTTTAATGCTATAATGTCCTGATAATAAAGTGTTAGTGTGTGACCCATTAGGCCCAACATAGTTACTGACATAAATGAGTTTGGGCCCAACAAGGCCACTACCCATTTAATGAAAACACAGAGCACTAGCAATGTTTTGTTGCCCCAGAACTAGTTAGGTAAATGACTTTAAATCTATTTGGTTTCCGTATGTATTTCCTTTCGTCTCGGTTACCTTCCCATAAAACCTAGGGTAAGGAAACATATCAACCCTTGCGGTCTAGGGTAAGCTTTAATACGAAATAGGGAGTCTCCAATTTTACTGACTCTAAAGGCAAATCATCTCATGATTTCTTTTACTATGCATAGATTCCTGAGTCTCGTTAATGTCATCCCGATTTCTCCGGTTTACAGATAACCTAATCTTTCACAGAGATTTGACGAATTCCTTCAGCTATTCACCTTAGACTCGTGTTCTTTCAAGACATGCCCAAAGTATACCTATGTGTCTCCATGTTTCAGGCAGACGAGGTATACAATCAATGCATGTCTTCTAGAACACAGTCTAGGTGAAAACTTCTGGTCTAAGGAAAGACACACCCAAATAATAAGAGACTACTCTAATGATACTATCTGTGAGATATCCTCATAGAGTCTCTTTGTGGGTCTGTTCAGTGCGAGCTATACCCTTATAGGTCCACCCACGACTTTAGCTAAGACATCTCCATGTCTGTAGCTCATGAGGTCTTTACCTTATATCTGCATACAAGTAGTTAAGTCGTGCTAGTCTTACCCGAAATCACTGATCCCCATTCTCAGTGTCTCTAGACTAGGAACTTAAAATTTAAGAGTAGACATCTGGTATCCTTGAATCCTCATGATTGTGATCTCATCACTGATACTCAAGAGATACCTATTCTATTCCAAGGGTTTTATCCAGTTACTCATATATTAATAATGATATCGAGAGAGAATATGAAACAAGATAAAGAGCGCTTATAATTTATTCATGACAATATGAAAAGTACATGTACGTCCTAATCTAATGAAAAGATTGTCTCTAGGACATCCATATACTAACAGAAAGAAGTTCAACAGATCTATCCTTTCACAGGCTTGAATCTCCTATGAAATGTTGAACAATAGTAAAAATTAATTGATTGACGGAATCTAGGATTGGTTTACCATCTTGAGTTAAGATAATGCCATCATTTTCCCTTTTGACAACATTTTGGATGGTAATCTTGTCTTCTTTAGACAAGTAATTATCCCACCATCCTTTTAACTGTCCAGTGAAACCGAAATCTAAAACATTGACTATAATTGCTTTTGTATAGTTAAGGGATGTGTCATAGGCTGTTGCAACCATAGACATTTGTTAGAGTACATTTAGGATTTGGTATTAAGTTTTACCATCTATGTTCCATTCATAGATATGGTTGGCATTAAAGGATTTTGAATGATCTTTTTCTTCAATGAGGAGATCGGAAGAAGGAGCCGTATTGTAATACAACTTAGAAGGTTGTTTCAAATTTGGTTGATTTCTAATAGGATTCACCTTGTAACGCCTTGAAATTTCGATAACTGAATTGTTTGAGCAGTGTTGAAAAAGAGTGATTCCAAGTTTGACCCAAAAACCTATTTTGGTAAAATCATAATTCTGGAGTGGTTATCCGTTGGGTCGTCTTCAAATTGTAAAGGTAGATTCCTTACCCAAATATGAAAATTTTGACCGTGGGATTGATTAAATAACATTTGAACCACGAGATATTAATTTTTCACAAAAGTAGTGAAATTTCAACTTTGGGTCTGCTAGCCCAGGCGAGCCAAAATTTGCCTAGCCGAGTAAAGCCAATTTTAAATAGGTACAACAACATGAAAATCACGAAAAGCTGACCTTCTTCTTCTCCAAACAGCCACCCAACCCCCTCCCCTTTCTCCTCCACCAACCACGGCCATCGGTAACTACCACGAGCCGCCATTTCTTGCCGTTGGACCACCGCACGAAGAGGAACACTTTAATCGGAGTGGAATCTTCAAAAATAAACTCAAGGATTCAGTAGAGAATGGAGCCTCCAATCCTCCCTTCGCAGTTTCTTCGAGGTAACCATGGTTTCCTTGTCTTCTCCTAGTTAATTTGAAGCCTCTCTTGATATCTCTTGTGATTGGGTACATGTGAATGATATGTAATAGTTTAAAATATACATACATATGTATTCATTTATGTATTTGTGTGTTGTTTGATAAGGGTATTGCCGCGAAAAAGTTACTCTCATTTTCATAATCAAATTAATAGAGTCTTCATTAAAATTTGAAATTGCACGAGTAGAGTTAGTGATATCGTAGCGATGAGGCGGATCGTTACAAACTTGAACAAATCTATCAGAGTCAAAGTTCCCAATTTTTGACCCAATTTGGTTAAGGACATTGGTTTCTTTATCTTTGTCCTTTTGGGTTTCATGTCTAGACCTTGCCCAGGTAAGGGTTGGTTTGGAATGAGCCTCCTGAGAAGTAGAAGTTTGAGGAGTTACTGGGATGACTATGGAAATTAATCCTTCTAGTCTCTATTTAAACTCATCAGAAGGTTGATTAGGTTGGTTGAAAGCTTTAAGTTTAGCAAACTCTTTTCTAATCTTATTAGTCATCCTAAACAGTTTAAAGATTGGAGTATGGATTAGAAGAAAATGCACCACCTTCTAAACTAAAGATAGGTTGTTCTCCTAATTTTTCTCCAATGGTCTGTAGATATTTGTTGGTATAGTTGGATTGTTCCATGAGATTCCTAATATCTTTCAGAGAAATGGATTCAGACTCATCCTTAGACTTAAAAGGTGAGGCAAAGATTGGATTATGTTTTTCATCCCTAACATTAGGAAGAATAAACTTAGTTGATGAAGGAAACAAAAATTTGATTATCTGACCATCTTTAAGATCATACTTAGTGATAACACTAATGGTGTTTGGTTCTATGAAAGGATAATCTATCTTATGGTAAGTTGCATAAGATTTAAACCAATCAAAGAAAAAGATTTGAGTTTGAACATGATTAAGAAAATAATAAAATTCTTCCCTAATTTGGTCTTTACAATTATCCCTATAATGTTAAGAAACCACTCTCTTTACAATTATCCAATGGTCTTTTCATCATAATCTATGCAGGTTTTACTAATCATGGATAACTTCATAATCTTGCATAGATGAAAAGGTTGGAGAAGGAATAAATCTAGATTCTTCTTCATTATTTTCCTGCTGATAAACTGGCTGAGGAATTGAAGAAGAGGTTTCTACCCCTTGAAGTTTAATCCTAATATTTTCACTTGGAATAGTAAAGAAGCAATTTCTAGAGACAATAGACCCAAATAATTCATATCTAGAGTCTCTGGTGAAGGATGATCTAGCGGTGTTGAAGGAGTTGGACCTATTAAAGGTAATTTCAATCCTACCAGAATCATATTGTTTGATAGACAAAGCTAGGTTTGCTATGGGGTTTAGTCGGAGCAACTTTGTCCATGGCCCAAGTTTGAGGGAAATTAATATCTTCCCATTTGATAGTTTTGGGTATCACTACCTTGGCTTTGGAAGTATCTGTGAGAAACAGAGTTGTTTCCCCAGTTTTTCTTGGTTTAAGAACCCTAAACATGCATGAGTTCATTACTTTGTACTGAACTCGATATATTATATTAACCGGGATAGGTCCAGCTTTCATATCTAAACCATAAAGTTGGACATCTAAGGTTAAGACATCCAAAATATTTGCATCCTCAAGGCTGACAGTCCTATCTCAATAACAGTTGAAGTAGATTGGTTCATTACTAAGGCTAGTTTCTACAGTGCCTAGAATGGAGTCTATAAATTGATTGTGATGGGAGTCTCTTAGGCATAAGAGAATTGAGGTATTCAATCCCTCCATACCTAAAGGTTTAGCAGAAACTTGTACACATCCTTTGTGTAAAAAGTTGTATTTTTGTTTGTGTGTCCTTATCAAACTATTTGAAATGAGTCTTATTTCATCAAACTCATATTTAAGACAGATATTAGTTTCAACTGTCCTGATAAAGAAGTCAGATTTGTGAAAGTAACTTCCTTTTGGTTTGTACAATTCATTTTCTAGAATCTTAGGAATCTTCCAATCATCCAGATCTTGATTAATATCTTCAAAAGAATTCTTTGAAGATATTTCGATTAGATTTGATTAAAGCATTATCGCATTGAGAAGGATTAAAGGAAGAAAAGGATGGTTCAGAAGACTTGAAGGAAAAACGGGATGAAAAGGGACGGAAAAGAGACAGAAAGAAAATATCATAAAACTTTCCCCTAACATCATTGCCATCCTTTGGTTCTATAAAAACATAAAAATAGATCTGGGTTAAAATTTATCAACTAAACTATTTCCAGACTTTTTTTTTATCTCTTTAACTATAGCCAATGAATTTTAGACAAAATTTCAGGTCTTGCGTTCCAAAAATTTGTAGATTTTACTGCCTTCATCTCATCGGAACTTACTACCTTAGCAACACAAGATCAGAGCTTTCTCATCTTATCAAGCTAACCAGTTAAGACATAAAAGATCTTAAACATATTTACAAAAATTTTAAAACAAATTCATGTCTACAATATAGTTCAGATAAGTAAAAGATAAAACAGATCTAGCCATATCTTCTTACTTCCCTATCAGACTCTAATACCATACTGGGTGGCAGCGAAGATTATAAAATGGGAATTAAAATAGACAAAACATAAATGGAAAGCAGGATAAGAGACAGACTTTTTCTTTCTTTCTCTCTCTGTGTGTGTATATATATATATCAACAATTTAAGTTTATAGCACTTCTCTTTCTCTTCATTCAAAAACACATATGGTTTATAATTGGAATACATCTAGTTTTACAAAACGATATATATTTTTGTCACAACTTGTATCTATAAAGGAATAATAAGAAAGAAAAGTTTACTCACGTTTTGTTAAGGTAAAATGTTACTACTACAAAATATACTTTCAACACTAGCAATTTAACATCAGTTATAAGAAAAACCGATGTTAAATTACTCCCGGTAGCATTTCTGTAAATAAAAGGATATCATTAACATCGATTTTTCAAAAATAGATGTTATTGGAAGAAGCTTAACAACGGCTTTTAAAAAATCAATGTTACTGGAAGAAACTTAACATCAGTTTTTTATAAATCGATGTTGTTCCAGGACAAATTTGTAGTTTTCATTTTGGTGATATAATAAGTGCACCTTTTCTCATTTTAAAAACTTGCCATTTGGGTCTTCTCCAAAGCCTTTTTTTCCCTTTCACTTTTGCGAAACCCAACAGTGCCCAAACAGACACACATTCACACGCCTAAACCCTAATTATGGCACCACCAAATTCTCTCACTCCTTTTTCCCTTCAACCATGCTAGAATCACACGATTGTCGTATAACCCTCGTCGACCTCACAACCGCCATCGCCCGTTGCCATGCTTATTCATCTACCTCGATTCTCCGCCACTCCAAACACCTCAACGAACAATCACCATTGACCGTCGAAGAGCTAGTGTTTTCTTTCTTTCACTCTTTGATTCAATCTTTTGCTTTTGCGTATGTTTTATGTTTAGGCGATCGAGAGGAGAAGAGCAAGGTCAGGAGAACCAAAAGGACAATTAATTGGAATCATTGATCCTGCTTTGGATCGATTAGTAACAAAACCTTCGAAACCTTCTACTTTTGCTAATTTTGTGGTGAAATAACCGAAATCCGTTGGTGTGAAGCTTTGAATGGCCTTCGACAACAAAGTGACAAAGATCTTCCTCAACATTTTGGAGTTACCAGAAGACAACGAATCGAAGACTCTAACGCTGTAGAAGAAGCTTCTTAACAATATTGATCAAGTTGAGGAAACTCACATTGTCTTAGAGAAGACAAAAAACTCTTTCTCTATTCATAAGGTATGCTTGAAGCCCCGCCTATTATTGTTGCTACAATGGAGGAAGAAGTTTGGTGCTGATACTATTATGAAGGTAAATGCAGTTAGAATTTGGGGCATTTGTTTGGCTTCTGCTTTGGCAGGTTTTAGTATAAGGAACATGACATGCTTTTGTAGTGATTGGTTGGCTTACCTACTGCTTCATGTTTTCTTCATGATTTTGAGTTCAAGGAGTTAGACGAAGTCGTGAAGTACTTGTTAGGATAAACGTTTAAATAAATATTGTTAGTTATGTAGTTTGAATTTTAAAAGGAGTAATATGGGTAGATAAGATATGAGGGAAGATAAGATATGAAAAGAGATATTATAGAAAGATATTAGGAAAGATATTATTTAGATTTGAATTTGAATTGTTTTAGGTTTAGGGTTTTGTTGCTTATAAATAGCACATTATGTAAAGAGTTCGGTGTGGCTTTGGCAGACTATTATCAATAATATTAGAGAGTTTTCCGCCCCAGTAAATTTGTGTGTGTTTGTGTTTGTGTGAGTGCACCAGTGTGTGTGAGAGAGAGTGGGCCTGAAATATCACAACGAGTAAATTTGTGATATCAAATTGGTATCAGAGCTTGAGAGAATGGAGAGTGGTCCGAGTGGTAGTCTGCCATTACCCCGCCTTACGAAGGCTAATTATGAGAACTGGAGTATCCAGATGAAGGCTCTGTTGGGAGCCAATGATAGTTGGGAGGTTGTCCAAGATGGTTTCGAAGAACCACAATCCACAACAGGATACACGGCGGCGCAGAACAAAACGTTGAAAGAGATGCGACTGAAAGACAAAGGCGCGTTGTATATGATGCTCCGGGCTGTTGATGATTCCAGATTTGAGAAGATTGTCGGCGCAACAACGTCAAAAGAGGCGTGGGACATTCTTGCGAATGTTTACAAGGGAGCTGATCGAGTCAGACAAGTCAGACTTCAAACTCTCCGAGGAGAGTTGGAAGCAATGAAGATGAAGGAAGGAGAAAGTGTATCCGATTTTGTTACTCGGATTCAGACCGTGGTGAATCAATTAAAGAGAAGCGGAGAGATGCTACCCGATGCCAGAGTGGTAGAGAAGATTCTGAGGTCACTCACTGATGACTTCGAGAATGTAGTATGTGCGATTGAGGAGTCAAAGGATCTAGCAACGTTCACCGTTGACGAACTTGCTGGTTCATTGGAGGCGCATGAACAGAGAAAGAAAAAGAAGAAAGAAGAGTCACTGGAGCAAGCACTTCAGACGAAAAAGCTTCAGTTAAGGACGAGAAGGCACTCTACTCTCAAAATTTCTGAGGTAGAGGACGTGGCCGAGGTGGACGTGGTTATGACCGAGGTAGCAGAGGTCGAGGTCAAGAAGGGTGGAATAGAGAGCAGGCTGAATCAAGTCAGCAGAATTGGCGAGGAGGCCGAGGACGTGGAAGAGGCCGACATTCAAATGTAGAATGTTTTAAATGTGGAAAGTACGGACACTATTCGAGAGATTGCAACAACTCGGACAGATGTTACAATTGTGGCCGAGTTGGTCATTTTGCGAAAGATTGCCGAGGTGAAAGAAGAACGAATGAAACTGCAAATTATGCTGCAGAAGAAGTAAAAGATGGAGGACTTTTGATGATGGCTGGAGGTGTAGCTAACCAGACAACCGAGATAGAGTGGTTTATAGACACTGGTGCAAGCAATCATATGTGAGGGTACAAGCATTTATTCAGTAGCTTGAGAGAAACAAAAGTCGGACATGTATCGTTTGGAGATGCTTCAAAGGTCGGTGTGAAAGGCCGAGGTACGATTAGTTTCTTGCAGAAAGATGGACGAGTTGGACGTATTCAAGATATGTATTACGTGCCAGAACTCAAAAGTAATATTCTGAGCATGGGACAATTGATGGAGAAAGGCTACTCGGTTATCATGACAGACCGAGTTCTCCTCGTGAAAGAAAAGCAAGGACGACTGATAGCCAGAGTGCAGATGGAGAAGAACAGAATGTTCAAGTTAATCCTGAGATGTGTGGAGGTCGGCTGTTTGCAAGCCGAGATGAATGATGAAGCATCCTTGTGGCATCATCGGTTTGGGCATCTTCACTTTGGAGGCCTGGCCAAGATGGTGAATAAGAATTTGGTGGTCGGATTGCCGAGAATGAACTGTGAAAGGAGATTTTGTGAAGATTGTGTGCTGAGCAAACATGCGAGGAGTCCATTTCAGAGGTCGGCCAGATACCGAGCACGGCGACCACTAGAATTGATACATACCGATGTGTGTGGACCTATTTCTCCTGGGTCCTTCAGTGGTAAGAGGTATTTTGTTACATTCATAGATGATTTCAGTCGTAAAACTTGGGTGTATTTGCTGGAAGAAAAATCCAAGGTGTTTGAGGTATTCAAGAATTTCAAAATGATGGTTGAGAATGCAACTGGAAGGAGGATCAAGTCGATACGTTCAGACCGAGGTGGCGAGTACACATCAAATGCATTTAGGAGGTACTGCGAGGAGTATGGCATCAAAAGGTTCTTGACGGCACCATACTCACCACAACAAAATGGAGTTGCAGAGAGAAAGAATCGAACCATTATTGACATGGCGAGATCAATGTTGAAGACGAAGAGAATGCCAAAGGAGTTTTGGGGGGAGGCTGTTCTGTGTGTTGTATATGTACAGAACCGCTGTTCGCATTCCATATTGAATGGAAGACCCCACAGGAATTATGGACGGGCCAAAAGCCATCGGTGGGCCATTTGAGAGTTTTCGGGAGTGTGGCTTATGCACACGTCCCGGATCAGCAAAGAACCAAGTTAGAAGACAAGAGCAGGAAGTATATCTTCATTGGATATGACGAGAAGACGAAGGGATACAAGCTGTTAGATCCTGGCACCAAGACGGTAATGATAAGCCGAGATGTGAAAGTGAATGAAGACAATGAGTGGAATTGGAGCAGTCCATCCGAGATCAAATCAGATCCCGGAAAGATGGTTATACAAGATGAGAAGGAAGACGGATCACCGAGTTGGATCCCAGCAAGGAGCGAGACAGATAATGAAGACGAGATGAGACGACCCCGGATAAGGAGTTTGCAGGATTTGTACGAGTCAACTAACGAAGCCCATCTTGTTTGTTTTTTGACAAATTCTGAAGAAATAAGGTTTGAAGAAGCAGTCCGAGATGAGAAATGGCAAAGAGCCATGGATGAAGAAATCAAAGCTATAGAACGAAATAATACTTGGGAGTTGGCCGAGCTGCCGAAAGGAAGTCAACCCAATGGAGTCAAATGGGTGTATAAGAAGAAAATGAATGCTGATGGAGAGATAGAGCGATATAAAGCCCGGCTGGTAGCAAATGGGTATTCACAAAAGGCAGGAGTAGACTATGATGAGGTGTTCGCACCTGTTGCCAGAATGGAGACAATCAGATTGTTGATCTCGCAAGCAGCTCATTTTGGGTGGCCGATTTATCAGATGGATGTCAAGTCGGCATTTCTGAATGGTGTACTTGAAGAAGAGGTGTATCTCGAACAACCACCGGGATACTTGAAGGGCGGAGAAGAAAAGAAAGTGTTGAGATTGAAGAAAGCTTTGTACGGACTGAAACAGGCA
>QARZ01000400.1:0-29275 GCA_013407115.1 Glycine latifolia | reverse complement strand
GAAGGGGTTATACCAGCATTGGTTTCAATATCAGTGAATGGAACTCCAAGAGGTCAAGAAAAAGCTCAGAAACTCTTGATGTTGTTCCGAGAGCAGCGACAAGACCCTTCACCAGTTAAGACACATCAGTGCCCACCTGAAACTGCTAGTGATTTGTCTATGCCGCCTGCTGAAATGAAACCACTATGCAAGTCAATTTCGAGAAGAAAGTCTGGGAGAGTTTTTAGCTTTTTCTGGAAAAACAAGAGCTATTCTGTATACCAGTGTTAAGTTCCATTGGTTGTTGTAAATCTGTGTTAGCATCTTTTACTTTTGTGGCCCTGCTTTTATCCTCCTCCTCTACTTCCTGTTCCCATGGGGTGCTGCTTATTTTTGGTTCAAAGCGAAGAAGAGATGTACAGGCCTGTGTAATTTATGGATTTTGTTTTCTTCTTTCGCTTTCCTCTTTGTAATATCAAATTTCCAAATGTTTTTTTCCTTCTTTTTTTTTTTTTGTTGGGGGGTGTTTATATTTCACTAGGGCTTCAATTCTTAGGCTTACAATTTTGAAGTTAACTGTGAATAATAATGTCTTAAGGTGTTTCTTGGTGAACAAACTATAAAGGTTACACAATAGTAGTTAGTAAAGAGTGCAAGTTTTGTTAGAAGCTAGCTGATGTCGCTTTAGCCATCAGTTTCAGCTTTAAACAGTCATGCGTCTTCTTTGGTCCGCGTTTCTTGGTTGCTTTACCGAAATTCTCTCGATTTGGATATTGTTCTATGACCAATACTAATTAATAGTGTTTTAGGTGAAAAAATAAGATAAGACCATTAGGGCAGAGCGGCTGCGCTGGATAACTGTTTAGACTGTAGAATCACTTAAACTAAAAAATGTTTTTTCTTTTATTTAATAAGAAAATCAGACTCTTATCGTTCGCATTCTTTCGGTTGTAGAGGAACCAATAAAATTGGAGTATCGTGAACTGGAAAAGTATATTGATTTTGTTTCATCTTCGGAGATGAAAGGAAAAAGAAAGTACAAAAACTATAGTTTTCTTTTTTTGCATATTCACCACTTTATTACGTCTAGCTATCTTACTATTTTCCGTTAAAAAAAGAAGCTATCTTGCTATTTTTTTAGGGAGGGAAAAAGTGATTTCCAATTGGTCAACATTACCTTTTCTTTAGCGAATCTTCCATTGGTTTATGCCTATTATTAATTCCATATATCGTAATCGTAATAAATATTTAAATTTAAAATTTATTATTACGAAAATTAATTTAAACGGATATACTAGTATCATTTATCACTCAAAAAAATATTAGTAGAATTTATAACGGTTCAACTTTAATTTCTGTTGAAACTAATCAGGTATTGTACGCTACCAACATCCTACGTCTGGATTCAGAAGAAAAGGTGAGAAACAGCGAATCAATTATTTACAATTGTTTTGAACGAAGATAAAAGTAGCAAGGAATTAGAAAGCACTGTCAAACTTTTGGAACATTATGGTGGATGAGATCTTGATGGTTTGACATAATTAGTCAAACTCAGGATCCATATAGCAATCAAAAGTCAACTATATTTTCTTCCCTGTTGAGTGTTGGATACATTATTACCACAAAGACCATTCCGTGAAACACTTACACATGTAGCACGTTCTGTCCATAAATATTTTGTTCGTAGAAGAGTTGGATTCCACTTTTTTTTCAGAATTTTCATCCATAAATTCAGTCACAATCGCAGATTTTCACATTTCGGGATGGACAAATCCGGTCCCTGTTTACTTTGATGATTTCGTATAGATATTTACTTAGGCTTTGTTTGAGAGAGAAATTTTAGAGAGGAAGAAAGGAAAGGGAAAGGTTTGGGTAGTAACATTTCCTTATTTGAGAGTTTTAATTTTTGAGAAAAAGAATTTGAAGATTTTTAAATCTTCTTTGAATTCCTCCAAAGCCTAAAAATTATTGTTCTCTCTATTTGGGGGTTTTTAGAAGGAAAAATAATAAAATTACTATCCTACCCTAGCCAGTGTTAATAAAACACCAAAATACAAAGCATTGAATCACAATCCAAGAGCACAGCGTAGTGGCTCCAATCCTCAATCCTCCAACCTCTGCGCCGTGGTGCAACTCCAACCCGTTCCGTCGCGCCGTGGTGCTCAGCCTTCATTGTCCAGGCTTGGTCGCGCTACCGGTACAGTTGGGTATTGGTCAGGATCGTGCCGGAGTGAGGTTAGGGACGGTGGTGAAGCCACACTTGATTGTCGCATTTCTTGGGCTTATCCATCACCTGTGCGTGTTCGTGCTGTCGTTCCAGTGCCGTAAGTTCGTCTTCACTCTTATTTAGATGTAAGTTGTAACTGTGTTTGTGGTGATGCATTGGCCAAAATTGAATTGGAAACTGGAATTAGGTGTGTTTTGTCAATTTATGTCATAGAGACACGGAGATTTTCTGAGGAACTGAATTCGTTAAATTAGTGACTCTCCATTTCTCTCTTTTAATATATTTTTAACTCCAAAACAAGGAGGAAGAAATTTTCCTCATTTTCCTCCCTTCCCTTCTCCCTTCTCCTTGAATCTCTTTCCTTCCCTTCCCCTCCTAACTCCCAAACAAAACCTTAGAGTCTTAAATGTGGGTGCAAATATGGATTTTGTTAAAATCTTTCAACCAAATATGTTGGGTAATTCATTTATAATGAAAGATTAAGGTGAAATAATCAACATCATTCGAGTGATATTAGACTTTATTATTTTAAATAAATCTCGAGTTAAAACTTTGTGGATAGAAAAAAATTATTGTTGGGAGGAGAAAATTCCATTAAAAGTGATCAACTAGATTTTCTAACAAAAATTAGTAATTGAAAAAAAGTCAATAGATATTTCATACCAATAACATAATAAAAAATAAAAAATAAATTAAAAACATTACCAGCGGTCAACTAGTTTGGCCATATTTGGTTGCACTTCAATGAGCAGTGATGAAGATTACTGAAATTAATAATAGCAAATAGCAGCCGGATTTGTATAGTCTCTTCATCTTTCTCCCAAATTGAAACTTGACAAATATTACAATCGATTAAGATATATAAGTTTGATTGGTTGTATACATTCTAAACACGGAAGAGTTTTTGGTCAAGGATCAAAGATAACTTTAATGGACACTGAGGTTATGAATGCAAGAGTGAAACAAATACACTAAAAACTCGTTTACACTGAGTTTTTGGTTGTATAGTCTCTTCATCTTTCTCAATCTCACACTTTTTCTCCATTTTCTCATCCGAATTCTCCTCTTTCCCTTTCTCCAATAATGCTTCCTTGTACGATGACCCTTTAATGTCATCAACCCCTTTATGTTCACACACTGATATTATAGGAGGAAATTTTTCCAAATTCTCGTTAATATCATTCGAGGAATTATCAATTGGAAGGTAACCTTCATTGCAACTCCTATCAACACCAATATTTTTCTCGTTCACCCTTGAATTTTCCTGCCCCCAATGATTCAACGTGGAAACCAAACTATTCAACCCTGAGATCACAAGCGTCAGTGCCCAATCCAAAAAAGGGACCTCGTGGATTATATTGCGCCATCGAATTTTTCTGGGAGGGACACTATCATTAGCACAATTTCATCAACTTTGTCGAACACACGGGTTGAAGGAGGAAACAATTTCTCGGCGATTTTTTCAATTGCTAAAATTGCATGATCAATGATGGAGAGAATTGTTAGCAATTGGAATTGCATGGCGTAGATAAGGGGTGTGGTGAATTTGGTTAACTTTGTTACCCTTTTCAATGTTGAATGTAATGGTCCATTGATGTGTTGGGTTTTTCCAATGGCAATGTCAATAATTGCTAAGATGGAGACTCCACAAGCGTGTAATGGACGATGCCTTGAATTCATTCTTGTCGCGCTTGCCTTAGCCATAGGCTTCTGATAATCGGTATAAGAGAAACACATGAAAAAGACAAACAAAAACAATTTTTTCTTCTGAATGACAAAAACAAAAACATTATAGTATTATTATGCGTAGATTTCAAAGTTTAATAAATTTCATTGTTAATAATCGAAATTTAATTTTCATCCATGTAGCAGATCTCACACATGATCAATGTTTGTTTTCTATAACAAATTAATCCACCGGTTCATCCTTTTTATCATTTGTTTAACTAAATATAATACACACTTTTGTTCTGTGCAGAGATTAGTCAATGCAATCAGACATACATTATCAATCAAGAATGAGGATTGCAACATGTTAAAGAACAATTCCAAATTAGTAACGACAATGCTGCAATTAATTAAACCTTATTTCCTGATAAAAACGTTAATTTACATAGAAAATTATATAAAAGAAATATAAACAGAATTTCCAAATTAACTTACACGGGAAAGGAAATTGGCGGGTGGCATATCCATGGTATTGATAAATATAATTAAGAGTCCAGGAATCTGCAGTTAACTTAATTAGTTCCTTGAGAGAATTTATAGAACTAATGGTTGGTTTCCATGGAAAAACTCAACTTGCCTTATAACAGAAAATGGCTCCGGGCAGCTAGGAATAGAGAGAGAAAGACCGTTAGATTTACCAGTCGTCAAATTTTAAAGACAACAAATTAAATAATAAATAATAATATTGTTAATAAAATACTATATCATAAATTATGTTAATATTTTAAAAAACACATAAACTAAAAGGTAGGAATTACTACATTTGATATTCGATACTCCTTTTACAACATATCTGAAAATTATTTAGATTGGGACGCGGTACTCTTTAATTTGATTGAGGAACAACAACACGCTCAGTCACTTGCAATTAATCTACTAGCATCTTTTACTTTCTCGCCAGGAACACGATGGTTTCTCTTCCCATAGTCCAATATGAAGAGAAAATCATCGAAACCGTTGAGCCAAACCCCGTCGTCGTTGTCATCGGAGAGACCGGTTCCGGCAAGAGCACTCAACTCTCTCAGATGCTCCACCGCCTCGGCTACGGCAAAATCGCCGTCACTCAGCCCCGTCGAGTCGCCGCCGTCTCCGTCGCCAGGTAACAACACTTCAATTTCACCGAATTGCGTAGGACTCCTCGCCCTGTGTTTCCGTTTCGCACTAATTCGTCGTCGTTTAATTCCCGCAGGCGAGTTGCACACGAGCTCGGCGTTCAGCTCGGGGAGGAAGTAGGGTACGCCATTCGGTTCGAGGATAGGACTTCGCACAACACGCGCATAAAGTAATGGCGTTTTCGTTTTGTATTATTCTATTGACTTTACTTGGCTTTATTTTGAATTTGTCTCTGATTGTCGTTGATTTGATTGAATTAAGGTATCTTACTGATGGTGTCCTTCTCCGAGAAAGTTTAGCTAATCCTGAGTTGAATGAATATTCTGTGATCATATTGGACGAGGCTCATGAGCGGAGTTTAAACACGTAAGATTGAATACTGTGTGCTCTTGTTGTTGTCAAGTGTCTGGTGTATTGTTGTTGTGTAGGAAACTTTTTGTGATTGGTGTGTTTATTGTCAGGGATATATTGATGGGGCTGATGAGACGTTTGGTAAAAATTCGTACCTCCGATCTCAAGGTTTTGATCACTTCCGCAACTCTTGATGGTGAAAAAGTATCCAAGTTCTTTGCTGATTGTCCTGTATTGAATGTTCCGGGAAAGTTGTATCCGGTTGAGGTTCTTTATAGCAGAGAGCGTCCTTCGAGCTATCTTGAGTCTTCGCTGAAAACAGCTCTTGGTATGGCATGAAATTTTAAGCTTATCTGCGTGTCAAGTTAAATGGATGCTTGTGTGTGTAAATAAATTTGCCTTGACACCATGTAGTTAGTCCAAATCTATTGCAAAGTGTTAAATGTTTGCCTTGCCCATTGCATATTGATAAAAACTTATACGAGACATACCTGTTTGTTGTCGTTAAGGTAACATTTCTCTAAAACTGGTATTGGCTCTTAAAAGATAATGGCCATGGTTAACATTGTTGCATTTGAGAACATAAGCTGCTAAGAGGGGGGGATGCATTTTAATTCTGAATTGTGAAATCTATCGTTCATGTTGATGTAAATAATCACATTCACTTCCCTCAGCTCCTTTACTTATTGGATGACTTGTAATTTTGCAAGTAGAAAGTCAGGCAATGTTGTCATTTTCTGTTGTCTTGAACACATTCCATATCAGATGTATTATTTCCTTTCGTTGTATTTTTATTCTAGTGATTGACTTGGTATTGGTTTTGCAGATATACATATTCGTGAACCGGAAGGGGATATTTTAATATTCATGACCGGACAGGTGAACATTTTTGTTATGTGGTACTTACCGTATACTTTTGTACTCCACAATGTAAATCTTAGTGTGTTTTGATTATAACTTATTTAGGGGAAATAGTCCCTTTTCTGTTTTGAAGTTTCCCGAGAGAGATTTCCTGTTTCTGTGTATATAAGTATTTGTTTTCCAGAACTAACCTTTATCCTCAGTTTCTGATATGATGCAATGATTGAACATTTTTCAATGATCTTCATGTAGGATGACATAGAGAAGTTGGTATCTAAGTTAGAAGATAAGGTTCGTGCTCTCGAGGAAGGTTCCTGCATGGATGCTATAATTCTCCCCCTACATGGTTCTTTACCCCCTGAATTGCAGGCAAGTAGTTTTTGTTTTTGTAAAATATTTCTGATCGAAAAATCTGCTTACCATTGGCATGAGTTACTCACTTTAGGTTCCAAATACAATCAAAATTCTATAAACTGATGTGATATGATGCATGCTGATACTTCAGATAAAAGAAACAGCAATTGTGAGAATATTTGGGAAGGCATTACAATTTCATTCTTATACATAATTCTTAGTTTTCTTTTTAGTTCTGTCTATAGCAAACTTGACTAATTTGCATTTGAAGAATGTTGCTGGCTTAGGTGTTAAACTGCCTTGAGTGTATTTATCTTAGTTCATTCCCCTTTTAACTTGTTGCTTACCTTGTTTGCTTCGCTGCACATGTCAAATCATATTTCTTAGCTTGCAATTAACACTCATGATTGTTCCTTTTCTTTTGGGGGAAAACCTTAAATGTACACTGGTTGATGTTTGAGATATTTTTATCCCAGAAAATAAAGTTTGAGGCATTATAACATTTTTGGTGCATTTGATACTCATGCATGTAGCCGACTTCACCTAGTGGGGTAAGACTATTGTTATTATTGTTGTTGTTGAAACTCATGCATGTATTATATAATCTTACAGGTGCGCGTATTTAGTCCTCCACCTCCAAATTGTAGACGAATCATTGTTGCAACAAATATTGCTGAAACTTCCTTGACCGTTGATCGTGTAGTGTAAGGACATTGATTCTTGATTAAATATTTTTATTTCATGATTACAAATTTACTTGAGCATACCCTGGTGACTAGTTATATATCATCATGAAGATAAATTATTGTGTATTATTATTGTTGTTGTATTTTGTAATTGCAATTGTAACTTATTATTATAATTCAAATGTTTTTTCTTTCTTTCTCTATAGCCTATTATTATTCATTTCCATCTTAACCAGAGAAGAGATTAAAAGTTCTTTGAAAACCAAAACTCCCTGTAATACATTTATTGAATAAGTACTGAAGTTCATGATTAAGCTATTTCTGTAAAAGCAATGTCAATATTGCTTAATGTTGCACCCAGAATAGTATGAAAACATTGTTGGCATAGTAATAGTGAGTGCTCAGCATATACCACAGGCCACAGCTGGTGATGCATTCTATTTCTTTCTGACATAATTTAAAAATCACATGCAACAGGATGTATCGTTGCTTTTTTATTTTTTAGATTGCATATGTTTTGTGGTATGTAACTATGCAGTTTTTATAACAACAATTAATTTAAATAAAGAGGGAGAGGGGGGGAGATAATGACATGTAGCACATATTATGAGATGCAACTATTGAGACAAGTCAGACAAAAAAACCCTGCCATTTGAATTCACCTATTGTGATTTGGAGTGTTTTTCAGTCATTTTCTCCTTTAGATCAAGCACATAAACTTGTCTTCTCACAGTTTCTGAAACTGTTTTTAATTTCATACATTTTAGGTATGTTATTGACTCAGGGTATGTGAAGCAAAGGCAGTATAATCCATCTAGTGGCATGTATTCTCTAGATGTTGTTCAAATTAGCAAGTAAGCAGTTAATAGTTTGGTACCTCGTTGTGGCCTTCATAAATTTTTAAATACCCAATTCATAAGTGTTGAGATGATTTAAAATAATTCCTGTGCAGAGTGCAAGCTAATCAGCGTGCAGGCCGAGCTGGACGAACATGTCCTGGGAAATGCTACCGTCTATATCCTTCCCGTGTTTACAATGATGAGTTTTTGGATGTTACAGTTCCTGAAATTCAGAGATCTTCCCTTGCTGGCAGTGTTCTTTACTTGAAGTCATTGGACCTCCCAGATATTGACATTCTAAAATTTGACTTTCTGGATCCTCCATCATGTAACATACTATCTATCTATCTATCTATCTATCTATCTATTGACACTTTCTCTCCTTTCAGCATTGAGTAACTAAACTTTATTCTCATTGATGATCATGGGAATCTTTTTTTGTCATCTCAAGCATTTTAGTTCCTTTTTATATTTTGAGGGGAGGGGATTGGTCCTTATATTAGTTTGTTGTAGTTTTAAATATTCTTTATCCTTGACTAGCAGCCAGCAAGTTCATGAGTTTTAATCAAGTTTAATCTGGTGATTTAATAACTGGTTTTCTCCAGCTGAGTCCTTACAAGATGCCTTGAAGCAGTTATTTCTGATTGATGCTATTGATGAAAATGGTGCAATTACAAGTATTGGACAGAAAATGGCTGGTACTTGATTTCTTTCTTTACATTTTAGTGTTGAATTTTAAACATCTGTATGTAGAATTAACACATTATGTAATATTGTTATCTTCATCAAGATTTTTCACTAGTTTATCATTTTTCTGTGTATTATTTTCATATAAGTTTCTTTTTTGTCAGACTTGACAATGAAAGTTGTGCTTGATGTTGACCATAAAATTTATTCTTTTCTTACCCATTCATTTTCCTAATCATATGTACTTCTCTTGGTTCCCTGAGTTGTTTCTTGATTCTATGCAGAGCTTCCATTAGAACCATCGTTGGCAAAAACTTTAATGGAGGCAAACAATTATGGTTGCTTATATGAGGCTTTGACCGTTGCTTCCATGTTATCAGCTGAAACTACATTGCTACCAGGGCAGAGGTGGACTAGTCTGAACTCTGAAGTTTATATAGATAGATAGAGATAGATAGATAGAGATAGAGAGAGAGAGAGTGAGAGTAGGAGGATCTTATGACCCCCCCACATTTTCAAATATACTGAAAAGGCTACTGTGTTTCAAATAACTCCATTCCTATAAATTGTTTAACAATTTCCATACTTGGTGACTAATTCTACTATCAGTGAACAAAACAAATTGAAAAAAAAAAACAGGAACATGGGATGATGTGTATCTTGTGTTTTGCTGTGCCAAGGCTTATACATTTATACATCGACAAGGACTGAGTAACTGAGCAGTAACAAAACTCCTTTAATGTGCAGAAAGATCGAGAAGAAGAGGAAACATACAATATCTAACCTTCCTGATGGTTCTGGATTGGGTGATCACATTCAATTGCTGCAGATATACGAGTGCTGGGATCAAACTGATTTTGACATTGGCTGGTGCAAAGATAATGGCTTGCAGGTATCTATATGTGATCTAGTAATGTCAGCTGTCAAGACCGACATAAATTTGGGACTGAGCTTTTGCAATGAAGTCTGTTAAAAATGTTGTTAGAAGGCTAGTGATATCCTTGTGGAACATTTGTCTTTACACTTCACACATTTGATTCAAATATTGTATCCTTTAAAGAAAAATTCTTATGGGTCATTGTGAAGGACGTACTCTGTTATTTCTTGATGATAATGCATGCTTGCATTTTTAGTTTACTTAACAGTTATCTAAAATTTCTAGTCTTCATAGGAGAGCCATTCTAAAATATGCAGTGATATGCATGTACATATGGATCCTTTGTATTTGTTTAATACATAATATATGTGATCATTCTGGAATCAACTGATTGAAGGTGCGAGGGATGTTGTTTGTCAGAGACGTCCGTAAGCAGTTATCCCAGATAATGCAGAAAATATCAAAGGGTTAGTATTCCACAATTTTGAGGAACTTACCTGTATGAAGTGAATAATAATATACTTTTAGGTGCTGTGATAATGTCACTACACTAGCAAAAACGAACCAGCATTTTGATTTTTGACACATTCATATCCTCTTTAATCTTTTTATTCATTAATTTTACTTGCTCTTTCCTTTTGCCTTCCCTTCATCCTTATTGTGTTTGATATGAGCTTGTTTGTAATTTGTATAGGATTAATGGGATCAAAACTCTTTTAAGTTTGGGGAAAACTATTGGTTTCCACTATATCCATCTTCTTATCATTCTTATGTATGTTCTTTCCTCCCCACTTTACATATTTTTTTCAATCTCACAATAGGACCACTAGATGTAAGGGCAAATGGGAAAAGAGAAGAATTCAGGCAGGATTATCGAAATTTGAGGAAGGCTTTATGTATGGGATATGCAAATCAGCTGGCTGAAAGAAAGATGCATCACAATGGTTATCGAACTTTGGGTTTCCAAGCTCAAGTAGTTCAGGTAATATAAGTTTCTATTCACTATTTCATGTCACCATTACTTGTAGCAGCTCTTTTGATTCATGTTGTGTTCATATAATATCTCCTTTAAATTTTTCCTTAAATTCATACACTTTTACTCTGAAGTCCATATCTAAGGTTGATGGAACTTACAAAAATGTCCCAATGAAAAAAGAAGTCGATGTACTGTGAATTTGTGAAAGTTCAGAACTAGTAGCTAGTATTTGTGAATTTAAACTGAATCCTTGGTTTGTAGATATGTTAATTACCTGAATCTGCTGTACTAGGTGCATCCGTCATCTGTGTTGAGTCTTGATGACCTGGGGAAGTTCCCAGACTATGTTGTGTACCATGAACTAATTGCAACGCCACGGCCGTACATGAGAAATGTATGTGCTGTTGAGATGAGATGGGTTATACCCATTATTAACAAGCTCAAGACCCTGGATGTGTACAAATTAAGGTAAACTATCATGGCATTAAACCTTTTGGAAAATATGGTAGATGTGTACATTTTTTTTTCTTTTCCATTTATTTTGGAGGGAGGGAGGGAGGGGGGGCGGGGGGGCGGGGGGCTATGGTCATTGATGACTCTAATCCCTTTATCTGAAGCAGTGGTGGTGTTCATCATGTTGAGGAGGAACCTGAGAAAAAGCTTCCAGATGTACCCAAGAAGGATGTTGAGGTGGCTAGTACTGCTGATGACCGTGAAAGTAGAATCCAAGCTGCTAGAGAGCGATTTCTTGCTCGTAAAGAAAATAAATGAGCCTCAAAAGATGGAGAGGTCAAAGATACTGTGGAGATGATGATCTTGGCTTGTTGGGCATTTTATTAGCCGGTAAAGTTACCTGAAAGGATGGAAGAGTCTGGATGAGCTGATGCTTTTGACTTTTGAGTTTGCCACATTGTCACAAACACCAATTTCGTGCTATAATGTTATCTCAGCTTGATCCTCATCAGTTGTCTCTTGCAAACATTACAAGAATTAGCACAGAAACCTGAGATTTGGTCTCATACTGTTCTGATAAATGGTTGAGTGGCTGAATGCATATATACTTTGTGCTCAGGCTCTGGGTTTGAAATAATACCCAGAAAGAAGAAAGAAAAAGGAAGAGGAAGGAAAGAGGAGAGAAAAAGTAGCAAGTCCCTTGACAAGAAAATGTTGCTTAAACAGTTGACGGGTTTTGAAATGCAATCGTGGTTACTGACATCAGATTGAGATAATTACCTTTGAGTGGCACACTTTCCCTGAAAGTTAAATTACATTTTTGTTTGATATTGAGCCCGTTTAGATGGAGATAATGCTTAGCTGAGATTGCATTGGAAGTTAAACTTACAAAACATTATGGTAGTTATGAATATGAAACAAGATCAAACTTTCTCTAATAGGGTGTTGGTTCTCAACCATACTAATTCAAGGTGTCTGGACATCACTTAGAGACTTAGTTGATTGCCTTCTAACGATGGCATATTAGTTGATTGCCTTCTAACGATGGCATATTCTTTGCTTTGGTGTATTAAGATTTCAATCTTTGCGTGTCTCATGTCATGTTTAATCTCGTAGCATGATACATACCATAGCATATGCAAAGAATATATATGTTTATCAAAAATCTTTTCCGACCAGTGAGGGGTGCACTCAAATGTTAGTATCAAGAATATTTAGTTCAACGAGTAATGTTGAGTAAGTTTAGCGGTGGCGCTCTGCGTCATTTGTAAGAGCATCTCCAATGAGAGTTGCTTCATGGATTGCTTAGCCTAAGAAACGGTTTCTTATAAAAACTCTCTATTGGAGAGAATCTACGTGGCAAGCAAGGTGCTTCTCCTTAAATTCGGGTTTCTAATATAAGAAACCGTTTCTTGCGGTAAGTTTATTATTTTTTTAACATCACCAATGTTTCTGGAGAGCAAACTCAGAACGAAAAGGGAAAGGAGAAAATTAATCCAAGTAAAATAGATATTACATGCAATACAAATGGGGAAAGAGAAGAAGGATAAATACCTGTTAGGGAGGTTTGGCCACCATTCATGGAAACCAGAAAGAAAAACGAACGGCGCAGCGCAAAAAGAAGGAGGAACGAAGAAGATATGCTAGGTTTGCCTTATTTGGGCCTAATTTGGGCCTAATTTGCTTTCTGTACTCACTTTTATTCTTTCTGCAGTTTTATATTACATTTTTGAAATGAACTTTTGAGTTTTAATTTAGGTAGTTGCTATTTACAGTCTTTTTTATTCACCATTATAAAGTTTAGTCCACATGTTTGAATTAGTTGTTATTCAATTACTTTATATGCAGTTATTAACAATATGTTATGTAATTTTTTGTCTGAGGTTTAAGTTTTTTATTTATTTCGATGTTATTATGTTTAATTATTTATTATTATGTAAAATTTAGTTTTATATTGTTATGCATTTCGTTTCCAAAAATTGCTTAAGGAACCCAATTGAGTTCCTTACAGTGGAGATGCTCTAAGTACTTTTAATCACTAGACCATATTTATGTTGTCATGATTAAAAAGTAAACAATGATATTTGAAGCTGTCATATGATATTATGACTACAATTTTTCCTTTAATGTAGATCATCCATATGTTGTATGAATCAAATATACAGTTTTCATTGTTTACAATAATTAATACTAGTGTTCACTTTTTTTTATAGATTAAAATGTAATTTTCATATTTCTATTTTTTGAATTCTACACTTTTAGTCTCCCATTTTTTGATAGAGAATAGTTATTTGTTTAATATATATATGACAAATGTTTTTTTAAAATTATTTAATTGTCGACAAACTTAATTTATTAAAAAAAGAATTAAAAAAATACATAGTTAATAAGTCTAAAATTAACCATGGAGATTAAAATTGCAGTTTTTTTTTTAAAGTAGAGGATGAAATGTTTAAATTAAAAAATAGAATGATTAAAATTACTGGATCTTTTAAAATTGAAAGATAAAATGTCTCAATTAAAAAATAAAAAAAACTAAAATCACACACACATATATATAATAATTAATGTAATATTTATCATTATTATTACTAATACTATTAATACTGGTACAAATATTGTTATTGTTGTTTACTAGAACTACAACTCTATTTTCCAATCGATCGGTGAAGGTCGATTCAAATGGTAGTGCTGTATTAACAGGTCAATTAGAAGTATTTACATAAACTAAACTACCATTGAGGTTTATGGTGTACTTTTGTTTAACTTTAGTAGTGAGATATTTTCTCCCCACTAAAGACTTTTATTTCAAATAATAAAAAAGGAAAAAATCACGTCATTACTACTATATACGGTTGTGCACCATGCAATGAAAGTAGCAAAACAGACTCACAAGACGATGGACAGAATCGCGTAACACGAAGAAGGAGCCCAGAATGACGATAAGAGAGAAATTTTGAAGATGCATTGTACGTTCCAAATTTGCTAGCTAGCGTACAAAATGAAGTATGTAACAATAATTTCAAGTGGCAGTGTAAGAGAATTGTTATCATACCTTCATGAAAATGATATTTAAAATGAATTAATTATAAATCGTTTATCAATTACTAACTTTATAATAATAATTTTAATTTTTAACAATGTAATTAATATTTAATAAAATGTTTCACAGTCAGCTTAATAATTATGCTCATTGTCCCTAACATAATAATTAAGTAGTAAGGTTTTATTTTTGTTTTTATGGAACCATAACTTTTTGTATTGGATAAGATTATTATAGAACTTTGGATTAGTCATGTCCTTTCCCCCGATAAATCGGACAGTCAAGTAGAAGAAAAATTGATGTTTCTTCATATTCTAAGCTCAGTCTAGATTCAAAACCATTGGTTAAATAATTAAAACAATCCTGTGTCAATTCATTTACACATTATTTAATAAACAATAAGTTTGATTAAGTACAAAAGGATACACTCCTCATTCCGATGTTTTCTTTTACGATAGAATACTGTCCACACACTTGCATGCAGCTTCTATATACCAAGGTGGCAGCTTGTGTAGCTCCTACTGCAAGTTGGCACTTCGTCTATATAGTTTCATGGTTTGTTTTTTTCTTGACTCATTATTGTTGACAGGGGGATAAACTTTCTTCTATAAGTAAGAACCATGAATCTCATACTCTTCTGACTCTCTTTGTTTCAAGAACTTTATGATGATATATTATAAATCACTATACTATCACTCAAAAAAATTCACTGGGTTTTTCAGCTTCTGTTTCTTAATTAGGAGTTTTGAAGTTTGAATAGTGAAAAATGAAACTGAGTCCAAGAGAGGGGGGAGAAACTAGGCCTGCACAATGCTGGCTACCTTGCTCAGAAACGTCTTGCTCGTGGTTTAAGACTCAATTATACTGAAGCCGTGTCTCTCATTGCCACGCAGGCACTTGCATTTGTATATATTTCCTCATTTTTCTTTGGTGATCAAGGTTTTAAATATCGGTCGAGGTTGTGTTGCGGTTTCGTCGCATTTATTGATATCGTGGACAAATGCAGTTGCTGCAGTCACGGCCTGTTAAAAAACCTTGATGTGCGACCTAAATCACAGTTGCGGATCCTTTTTTAAAACCTTGCTGGTGATTAATGATTATCTAACTTGCATATATGCTTTTGTTTTTATATACAGATTATGGAATTTGCTCGTGATTGTGAAAAAAAGACTGGCACAACTAATGTGCATTAGGAAACATCTATTGGTGAGGTATTGTATTTTTGTATATATAATTATGTCATTTTTCATCATCTCATTCTCAAACCCCATGACATATATATGCTGTTTCTTCTTGTCCCCTCCTTGCTTTAGATAAGAGTTTCATGAAAGTATATGAATGGACTTCATGCTCTTTTAGTCATTTTGAACTAAAAAATAGCTGAAGGAACCATTTTAAACAGGAGACAAGTTCTTCCAGATGTTCAACATCTCTTGAATGCTGTTCAGGTATTTGTCCCATTATGGCAATGTAGCTATGATCTACCAATAAAAGCACTCAAACTAATGGCTTTGTAGACATTATTACATAAGTCATTAGTTCAGTTACTAATGACAATCTTTCTTTTTGCAGCTATAATTCAAACTACATATTTTTTAATTATAGAAAATGTTAATGTATTTCATCATTATTTAATCTCTGTATTGTGGATCTTAAACTTCAAATGGATAAGTGTATCTCAAAGTTTGTCCTAATTTATCTTAGGACTCTCCTCTCATCCCTCTCCCTGACATAGTGATTAGCAAATTTTGTAGTCATTATTAATTATTATTATCTGTATTTATATTTTAATATAGGTTGAAGCTACCTTTCCTGATGGGACTAAATTAGTCACAGTTCATGATCCAATTTCGTGTGAGCATGGAGATTTAGAACAAGCATTATTTGGTTCTTTTCTTCCAGGTTTGCTTCTATTATGATCTTGAAAATTGATAATCTGTTAGTTGGTATATCTCTCTCTCGGTGATGAGTATTTCCAGATGTGGTCATGCCATGCATGTATCTTTGCAGCTTTGCTTAACGATTTAAATTGAACATATTCCATCGGACGAAATCCATCGTTAAGTTAGAAAGTCTCTTATAATCATGACTTTCCAAACTGAATCTTTTATTCCGACGGACGAATCATGCATGACTTTCCACGGACAAAACGCTGATATTTCCGAATAGCTTATAGTCACTACAATTTCCATGGATTTTTCACGGATGAATTACTTATATTTCTCATGGACGAATCATGCACGACTTTCCACGGACGAATCATGCATGACTTTCCAAACTGATTTCATCCGTCATTAAGTTAGAAAATCTTTTCTTCGGAAATATTCAGTCGGAAAATCATGCATGACTCTCCAAACTGAATCTTTTATTTATCTTTTAAGTTTTACCTATGATCATGAATGTTCTTCTGTATTATTTTTCTGTTTTGGTTTATAATCAACATTTCCATTGTTTATTGGGAAGGGAGGAATTTCTTGTTTTTATTTTATTATTATTTTATTTTAATATTGAATTATGAGAGTTTCTTTGCATATACATGAGTAAGGCTGTGTATAATATCCTTCCCTCTTACCTGTGTATAGTGTGGAGCTTCCGGGCATTAGGATATGTAATTTTTTTATTTATTTATTGAATTATGAGAGGTTAAAATATCAAAGAAGTAATTTGAAGCTAAATTTTTTGAGAAAAGATTATTGAGCAGTCAATGATGGTCACCCATCTGGTTTTTTCTTTTTAAGCTTAAATAGCTTGAAACATATAACCAGTCACTACATTACTCCAAAAGAGCTAAATATTCCTCCAATATGCATATGGTTTGAAAACATTTACTCTTTTACTATATAGTTTGTTTGGTTTTATGATGAAATCACATAACACGTGTAAAAAACATGGAAAAGTGAAAGCTAGATGAAGTTCCTTCGTGTTAACATGAAATTTGACACGATTTTCCTAAAACTGAAGCAAAACCAAATGTATTATGGTTATGGATATGCACAAGTACAGGTTTAATTCTATAGGTACACTTAGCATTTCTCTTGATGGGTGGAAAATGTGTTTGCAGTACCTTCACTTAACAAGTTTGCTGAGATCAAGGAGGATAATAGAATACCAGGTGAAATAATATATGCAGATGGAAGTCTAGTTCTTAACCCTGGAAAGAAAAGCAGTGATTCTCAAAGTTGTCAACAATGGAGACTGGCCAATTCAGGTGTTTGCCTTAAATTGTCTAGAAGATTTTTTCCATTGAGTTGTTCCTACCACCTTAGCATTTTAAACAATCTTTTTACTTTTCTTTATGCATTAAAATGTCAAACTGATTTATCCAATTTTAAAAATTTCCCAAGATTTGCTATGGTTGCGTGTATGGCCGCTGGCCGCAGCTTCTGTATGCAGTGTGATAAGCTGTTTTTCTGAACTTATTGTAATTTCTAAGGTATGAAATAATGAAGTGATGTTAAGTTGTTAACAGCTGCTATTCCGTTTGTGCTGGATTCTTTACTTTGTTTACTGGTTGATTATTTGAGGATTTCAATGGCTTTCAGGGTCCTCGGAATACTTCAGTCTGAGTATGTGCATGCTTTTGCCCTATTTAAGTTCAAGTGCTGCAAATGTAGACAATTTTTTTCATCTCTTGTGTACTACTACTGTTTCAGAAACCATAATCATTTGAGATTCTTTCTAGTCGATCAAATATTACAATTTTGAAACTTGTCAGAATAATGGAGTTTAGGAGTTCAAATATTCAAACAAATTGGTTTTTTTGTTAGCCTTTTCAAGTTAACCGAAGCAAACAATGCCTAATATTTATGGAAATTTCAGGTGGGAAGCCACTATCATTTTATTGAAGTGAATCCCTACTTGACTTTTGATCGAAGGAAAGCATATGGCACGTGCCTCAATATATCTGCAGGGACTGCTGTTCGCTTTGGGGTGCAATTCTAACTGGTGCTATTTTTGTTTATTTTTTATATCATGTTCAGAAGTTGAACACTTGAAGTTGTTCATTTATTAAATTATAAATGATTAACCACAAACATTTTTACTCTTAAAAAGCCAGGTGATAATAAGAGCATTAGTCTTGTAAAGCATTGGTGGTAACAAAGTCATCAGAGGAGGTAATGGCATTGCTGATGGTCAAGTTAATGAAACCAATCTTAGAGAAGCAATGGAGGCTGTGTGCAATAGGGGATTTGGACATAAGAAAGAGGAAGATGCAAGGTTTATCATTTGTTACTGAAGTCATTGTTATATACCTTTGCTTACATCTTTAACTATTCCACATTTGAGAATAAATGACGATTTCTTACCTCAATTGTAAATTTCACAGTCTCCTTGGATACTGTTATAACAAATGCTGTGATAATTGATTATAGTGGAATCATCAAAGCGGATATAGGCATTAAAGATGGCCTTATTGTCTCAATTGGAAAAGCAGGAAATCCAGACATCATGGATGGTGTATTTTTTAATATGATCATTGGGGTAAGTTCGCCTTTCAAAGATTCAAAGCAATAACTGAATTCATACTCCATTATCTTGACACAACTTATTTGCATGTCATTCATATCAAGGAGAACACTGAAGTTATTGCTGGAGAAGGGTTGATTGTAACAGCTGGGGCTATAGATTGTCATGTGCATTATATATGCCCTCCATTAGTAGATGAGGCCATATCAAGTGGTGAGTTTTACAACTAGAAGCAATTTATACTGAAAAGTTTCATTACAGTAGGTGTCTTTAAATATTAACGAATGGTCAAGGAAGTGCAGGTTCTTTTACTTTCTCTCATGAATAACACTCCCAATCTTTGGTTAAAGGGGAAAGAAATCATTGCTTACTATTCTCCCCTCATCTCCTTTTCCCCAGGGCAGATATCATCAGCCTATATATGCAGATGAATTTGATGGAGTTTAATGAGTCCTGATGTACTTTGTATGTAGGCATCACAACATTACTGGGAGGGGGAACCGGACTGACTGCTGGAACACACGCCACATCTTATACACCAGCACCATCTCAGATGAAACTAATGCTGCAATCAACTGATGACCTGCCTCTAAACTAATGTTGCCTTTTCTATCTCTTCTGTTTATATGTTTTTACTGGCATATTGCAAAGTTATTTTTCTTGTTTCTTGTTCAATGTTACGTGATGCACCTATAGAAGACCTCTCTTTCTTCAAATAAGTCAATTAAACTTTCTATTGGTTGCTTTAGGGGAGGAGTTCCTAGCCTGATGAACTGCATGAAATAATCAAGGCTGGAGCAATGGGGCTGAAGCTGCATGAGGACTGGGGAAGTACTCCCGCAGCAATAGACAGTTCTTGACTGTTGCTGATCAATATGATATCCAGGTATAACATTCTTCATTACATTTTCTTTTGTAATTTTAATCAATTTTCGCTAAATATGATAACAGATTAACATACATACTGACACCTCAAATGAAGCTGGATTTGTTGAACATAGTATTGCTGTTTTAAAGGAAGAACTATTCATACTTACCACAGGTATAATGCTAACGTCAAATTTGTTTTCCTCTTATAAATCTCAGACATGACATGTAAAATTCTATCTATAGGAGTATTTTAGTGTAGAGAAAGGAGCTAGCATATATTTTATAATACAACATTTGTCCACTTTTATTGAATACGATTTCATCTGTGATGTAAATAGGTGATAGATTAAAACATGTTTTTCCTTGAGTCAATTTTCTCACTTCTACAAATGCCCTATGCTTATGGATATTGTTGTCTTTCCTTTGGCAATGATGACTTGGGACATGGTTTATACTTTATACTTTATATCACATACATCTTGCCATCACAAATAGAAATGGAAAACACAATGTGGCTTTTGTTTTCTGGTCTAAGTTGTACTTAGCTGATTTTTGATGTTTCTATATTGTTTACTTGAGCAGTGAAGGTGCAGGTGGTGGTCACGCTCCAGATATAATCAAAGTATGTGGTATGAAGAATGTCCTGCCCTCATCAACAAACCCAACGCGCCCTTTAACTGTCAATACTATTGATGAGCATCTTGACATGTTAGTAAGATATAATTCTGGTAGGAGGTACTAATGATGTACATTGTGATGACATGTGGTGTTCTCAATTTAGTCTTTCTGTGACATGCATATGGTCTGCCATCATCTGAATAGGGAAATTCCAGACGACTTAGCTTTTGCATGTTCAAGGATAAGAGAAGGAACAATTGCTGCTGAAGATATTTTGCATGATATTGGGTCAATTAGCATTATATCTTCTGATTCACAGGCTATGGGTCGAGTTGGAGAGGTCCTTTATTCAAACTCAGCCCATCTACGTAAGATTTTATTCCTAATTAACTCACCTTTATTATTATATATGAAAAAATAAATAGGGTGCTTCATACATTGTCCAATTGAGAGTTGAAATTAAATGGGGTAGTGTGCATGTGGCTCTTCTCAAAATATGTTTGATTTAAGATTTTTGTTACTGTGTCATGTTTCCGTTGTCTTGTCACACTCCCTCTTTTATTTTTGTAGTACCAGTAACTGTTGGTGAAAATCTAGTCTTTTTTTTTTTTTTAACACTCAGGCTTAGATATGTTGCATTATTTCTTCCTTAGGTGATAAGCAGAACTTGGCAAACTGCCAATAAGATGAAGGTACAACGAGGACCACTCCAGCCTGGTGAATCAGACAATGACAACTTTCGGATCAAACAATACATTGCAAAACACACTATAAATCCTGCTATAGCTAATGGTTTCACAATTTGTTGGTTCGGTTGAGGTATATGCGATGTTTAAATGTTTGATGCATGCTCAATTTATGCATGAAAATTATCTAGGAAAATAGAAGAACTTAAGATTTACTTTTAGTTAAATAAGTTATGATATACAATATGTTTGTCATTTAACTGATTAAAGTTTAGTGTTTGTCTCTACTTGTTTTGTAAAAGCAAAGAGTTGCACTTTGCCATAGCCTATGGCAATCTCACAATCTTACTCAGGAGGGGAAACAGAAATGCAGAAACTACTAGTGATATTTCCCGTGAAAAAGCAAGGTTGCAAATGTCATCAATACTTGCTGGCCTATGTTGACCCCTTGTTTACATCAGGAAAGGAACTGCTGAAGCTTGCACAAGTTGGTTTGTAGGAATTTAGTGGATTAGATAAAGTAATGACCTTTTTTCAGAAATCAAGCTTTCGTATTTTCTGATATGTACTCTTATTATCTACATTTTTTGGATAAAGTTTGTAGCATCATTTGCTGGGCTATTAATAGTGAATAATAGTTAATAGTGAATACTTGAATTTGCTGGGCTATTCATGTGGCTGCATTTAAGTTTAAGCAGTCCTTTTTGAACTTTTTTTTTTCCTGAATAGTTCAGATTAAGAAAAATAAATAATTATGCATCGAATCTAAGTTACTAAACAAGGAGGTTTTCTCTTCTCTCATAATTCAACATTAAACTTAACATACCAGAGGACAGCTATAAATTATCTGACACTGAACCTTCTAATTTTAGCATTATCATCCAGATCGCTGTGTTTATGTGCCTAACTTTGCAGGTGGGAAAGTTAGCTGGTCTTGTGATGTGGAAGCCATCTTTTTTTGGGGCAAAACCAGAAATGGTGATTAAAGGTGGTATGGTTGCATGGGCTGATATGGGTGACCCAAATGCAAGCATCCCCACTCGTGAACCGGTAAAGTTTTTGTATCTGACTAGTTTGGCTTGAGTTTTAAGTAGAGTGCCTCTTGCTTAGTCTTTTTGGTGTTTAGATTCCTTAATGTTGTTATATATTTCCTGATTTGACCATGTAGTAATTCAATTGCTTATACTAATGGAGTCTTTTTTACTAGTTGTTTTATGGGCACTCTCACCTCACATCCCATCAGCTAATGCATTTAGGAAAATGAAATTGGTGCCAATCTAAGTGACTAAAAAATTACGTAAGATTTGGTTAATGGTGACAATGGTCAAACATATTACACTATTAATGTTTGATAAACTTTTTAGTACTTGTTTCATTAGCATTCAGAATCAATTTCATACCACCATATAGCACATATTCTAATGTAAAATTTAGAGTAAATTATATTCGCATCCCTTGTGTTTTGCTCAAATTTTATCTGATTCTCCTCCCTTTTTAGTACTTTTACCCACTCTATTAACACTGTTAATTAACGTTAATTGAAATATGTGAGCAAACAAAATTGCCCTTACATTTTAATTGTAAAACCTAAATTATACCCTCCCAATTAGTTTCAGAATTTAGGATTCATGTTTCATTCCTCTTCATCGTTCGTGAGTTCTTCACCGTTCCTCTTCCGATTCACGAATTCTCTATTGTTCCTCTTCCAATTCGCGAGTTCTCCACTGTTCCTCTTCTAGTTCGCGAGTTATCCACTGTTCCTCTTCCAGATTGCGACATTCACGAGCTCTTCCGTTTGTCTTCCTCTTCGACATTCACAAACGCTTTATTTCTCTTCCTGTTCCATGATTTTTGTTCACGCTAGGGTTATGCTTGTAAGTGACCACTGGAGTTTGTATATAGTTTACTTTTTAAGATTATTTATTTAATTTTGATTGTTTATTGCTGCTTATTTCTGAATGGGGTTTCAATGGGGACCAGTTTAGGACCACTTATGATTTTTAAAATCATTTGTTTATTATTGTTAATTAAAATAATGTTGATGTTTAGGACCACAAGAAACACAATGGATGAACTGAAAATCATTTGTTTATTATTTTGATTAAAAGAGTGTTGATCGATGTTTGGGACCACATGAACACAATGGATGAACTGTAATACATGGGTCATGAACTAGGCAACGAGGATATTTTGATCCACTTTACGGACCAACGGGACGAACCAAGTAAGATATGCAATGTTGATCCTGATAAGTTTGGAATGTTCAACGCACATGACTGTGTGAACAACATTGATAATGATTTAGACTTGACACCATGTCATCCTTTTATTTTGTGGTTTTGTTCTATTGTTAGTAGTAAAATTCTTCCCCTTAAGACTAATCATGATGTGCTGAAAATGTTTGCTGAGAATCAAAATTCAGTTCATATGTATGTTAGTAAAACAAAGGATGAGAGGAAGTGTGTTAACACTACGTACCAACAATGGGTTCACGTCCAACAAAAAGTTGGGTTTACGTCCAAATTACAGGAAAAAAAAAGAAGCAGAGTCTTAAAATATTTTCGGGTTGAGAAGAAGAAGATGGGGATATTTTAGACATAAATTTTTATTAAAAGTCATGTGATCAACATGTGCCTAATTTCTGTTAAATTATTAAACGATGTTTAAGACAGAGGGGTCTGGGTGTAATGTGAGCTAAACGATCAAGAGGTTTTTTTAGGGTGCAAAAAGGGAAGAGTTTCGGGTGAAATTTGAGAAAAAAACACAGGGGGTGTGAGTGTAATTTACTCTAAAATTTATGATTAAGATTGATTTGGACACACACCTCAATGAGATTAGAAAATCAAATAGTAAAAAAAAATTACTTACTCCATTATCCGGATGCTCCACACTATACGCATGTAAGGGGAAATGATATTGTAAGCCGTCTTACCCTTGCATATACAAAAAGGGTGTTTAGAAAATCAAATAGTACTAAAATATAAAAATAAAAAGACAATTAATTGTTGGGCAATTGGCATTTTTGATGAAATTGGTTCCACTAAACTTACTAAACAAAATATTGCAGGTGAAGATGGGGCCTATGTTTGGAACTTTAGGCAGTCTGGTGGTGCTTTATCCATAGCTTTTGTGAGCAAGGCATGGAACCCTCTATCCCTCATGTTGGACTCGAAGTTTTGATGCTGATAATGGACCAGATATTATATTAAGGGATTAGGTCAAAATAGAGGATCAACCCATATAAGTCTCAAAAGAAGATTTAAACAGAGCAACTGTTGATGGGCAGAAAGAAAGACCAGAACTTGTCATCTAGAAAATTTGTAAATGTACGTTCTCTTTGATTTTCTTGACTTATATTGTCACTTGAACTCTTGAAATAAAATTGTATAAGAGACAAATAAAATGGATATGATATATGCTATAAAGTTTATTTTGTTGATAAATGTCTTATAGTTGATTAGAAAATTCTATTTTTTTAATTAAACAAAATCTGTCATTTAATTTTATAGATAAAGTGTATTTCTGTTTTGATAAATAAGCTTAACTAATAAAATATGAACATAATTTTGTTATCATCAAAACTAACATAAACAAAGATTTGAAAATAAAAATGTGCTTATCTATATCTGCATATAAATAGAGTATCATAGGGTTTGACAAAAATGCAAATTCTCCTTGATATATATTGGCAATCTGAGTTACATATCTCTTTTGAGAATTTGTCCAAAGGTTTATATTGTGCCTTCTGCTTAGACTTAGAAGCTTTAAAGGTAACTTTGAAATATTTGATAAAAGTCTAATTTAGAGTTAAATCAGCAATTGAGTGAGAAATTTTGTGAAGGAACAAAGTTTGGAAAAAAGTAATATAAATCTAGAGTTAAGTTTGAGAAAAATCTGATTTAGAATTAAATAAGCAATTGAGTGAGAAACTTTATGGAAGAATAAGCTTTGGGAAAAGTATGATTTAGAGTTAAATCAGCAATTGAGTGAGAAACTTTGTGGAGAAACAAACTTTGGAAAAAAGTCATACAAATTTAGAGTTAGGTTTAAGATTGACACCTATATAAAGGTAAAATAGGTTCTACACTTGAAGGAGATATTAACTCTTTAAATAGTGCAATGTTCTTTACTCAATTGAATTGAGTGATCCAGTTGGAGCAATGATTATTTTCTCTTATTGAACCTAAGAGTTTTTATTTCATTAAAGTTTTCTGTTTTTTTTCCTCTTTACAACTTGATTATCTGTTTTATATTTTTTAGATTTTTATAAGAATTATTTTGTTAAATTTTATAAACTCAATTCAACTCTCCCTTCTTAAATTCATCTGGACCAATACCTCACACTTCTATAAACAATTTAGTACTAAAATTACAAACTCACATTGTTGTTGTTGTTTCACAAACAGGCAGCTTTAGACCTGCAATGTGAGAAAGCTCACCAAACTAGACATGAGACTTAATGAGTCTCTTCCACAAATCACTGTCGACCCAGAAAAGTACACTGTTACAGTAGATGGTGAGGTTCTCACCAGCTTTGCAACCACCTATGCTCCCCTTTTTCGAAATTACTTCCTTTTTAAGTACTAGCTCCCATAAATAAAAGCTTAAATGCTCTCTCACCCAAGGTTTTAATGTGTAGCATTTAGTTCCTCTACTCCTGTTCTTATGAATTCGGATAGAATAAACTCATGTTTGTTGGTTTGGTATCGGTTCTGTTTTTGTTCTTTTTAAGGCATAACTCATACTGTGGTAAAGATGCAAAAGATAGAATTAAATCATTTGATGAATCCATGTTAAAAGAATAAGAAGAAACTTGGGGCAAAAGTAGAACAAAGCTTTAAGATGGTAGTAATGTACTTATATTGCTGGATGTTTTGGACCTTTGGTAACACATATATGGTGCAAGAGATGATCTTTATAAAGCTACACTAGCTCCTCAAGGTTAAAAACTTAAAAACTAGAAATGGATAAAACACAAAATATAACTGATCCTAATTACTGGCATAAAATCTGCAGCAAATGACTTAGCCAACGACTAATCTTATTTAGTCAACACTCCCTAAAATTTGCATTTTTTTCTAACTTGTTTCTTTTTTTATTTATTTACTTTCCAATTCTTTACATTTTCAGTTATTTAAAATCATTTGCAATCTTTCTTCTACTACTTTCTTTATTTTCTCTTAAATTTTAATCTACATTTCCAGTATTTAATTTCATAAATATTTCAGTATTTTTTTTCTTTAAAAAGAAATTTTTGTATAATGAATTGAAAGTCGAACATCATTTTTTTCCCAAAACCTGAAAAATACATATATCTCTTTTATACAGCTTTTTTTTATTGGACGTCTTTTCAAAAGCACATTTAATGGTTAGAAAGTTCAGTTATAAAAATAGACACGCACATAATTGAATAGGTCCCTCATTTTCCTCGTACATTTTCACAAAATAACATACATTAGCACATAAAAAATGAAAAAAGATTCATAGACACAAGTGGTTCTACAGATACATAAAAATAAAAAAGTAAAAATAAAAATAGTGTCACTTAGGTATATATACAATATACTATACAAGTTTTCATATAACATTATTCGAAAACAAAATCAGGGATAATTGGTTTCGGGATGTTTAGTGCTATTCCAAGTGGGCTAAAAAATTAAAATATTGTTTTTTTTTAAATTATGAATTTATAGTCGTTTTGAACCAATTTACCAATGTATAGCAGTTAGTCGCACCCCAGTAGGACGCAACAAGTCACGTCCCAGGAGGCACAACTGGAGCTGAGTCGTGCCCCACCCAGGTGTGACTGGTCACGCCCCACCCAGGCATGACTTTGCACCTTCAACCCGTTCATGAACGGTTCGGTTCAACGAGTTTTAATTTTTAATATGTATGTGTGTGTATATATATATATATATATATATATATATATATATATATATATATAATAAAATTTATATTATTATTACGGGTTCACAGATCGGGTCAACGAATCTATAAATCTAAACCCGTGACCTAACCCGTACATAAACGATTTTGATCGGTTCGATTCGATTTTGACCCAAATACATAAATGATACAACTCAAACTGTTCATATCAGTTCGGGTTTACGGATGACCCGTACCGTGAACACCCCTACCTATCAACTTTTGTCATCTTTACATATCAAAAGTTAGTCGCATAATTTTCTGTTATATGAAATATTGTTTTTAGGAAGAAAAAATTTGTTTAAAATCAGTAATTACTTTTGCAAACTCAATATTTATAAATAACTATTTATTAAAAATTAGATATTGGAATATTAATAGCAGAGGATGAAACCCCTATAAGTTTCTGGATCGTTGAGCGTTCAACATGGATGCTTAGATTATTAATTTGCATGTTTAAATCTTAATTCAAAAATATAAATTGAATGTGTTTGAGAAATTTCTAAAAATTGCATATTTAGATTTTGTGAGAACTAAAAATATATAATTCTAAAAATAATTCAATATTTATAATGATAAAAAATATATTTTAATCATGAATTTTTTAAGTCTTTTTTAATAGCATGAGTCATGACGAACCCTAATTAATAATTTTCTTAAAAAAATGAAATGAAAACACTTAAGCAAAAATTCTCACGTACTACTTGCATCCCAAATTTCAAATCATAAATTTCCCTAGTTCAACATTGCAGCAATTTGGATTTGCAATTTGGTGGAATTTTAGTAAAAAATTAAGGTGAAGAAAAGACATTCGATTTGGGGTTTTACATAAACAAGAAGGGCAACCTCTCTTTTTGCTTATTGGCTATTGTTTTAGTTGTGGGTTTATATGTTCTAGCTATTCTTTTGATTATCGTAGGGACTATTGGCTTTTATTTTTCCGTGCTTCTATTCTCTATTTCTTTGGTCCAGTCTTGTATTATGATATTACAGATACATGCAAAAGCAAATTAACAATTTTTCCAAGACTACTATTGCCTCTTATGCAAGTATTGATCAGAAGAAGACTGCTAAAGAACATGCTTCAACATATGCCCATGAGATTGGTCTTAGCTATTCTCTATTTCTTTTATTTATAAATATTGACTTTACAAAAATAATTACTGATTTTAAAACAAATTTTTTCTTCTTGAAAACAATATTCCATATAACAGAAAATTATGCGACTAACTTTTGATATGTAAAGATGACGAAAGTGAATAGGTAGGGGTGTTCACGGGTACGGGTCATCCGTAAACTCAAACTGATCCGAATCGATCCGAACAATTTGAGTTGAATCATTTATGTATTTGGGTCAAAATCGAATCGAATCGATCAAAACCGTTCATGTACGGGTTGGGTCACGGGTTTAGATTTATAGATCCGTTGACTCGATGCGTGAATCCGTAATAATAATATAAATTTTATTATATATATATATATATATATATATATATTAAAAATTAAAACCCGTTGAATCGAATCAAATCGTTCATGAACGGGTTGAAGGTGCAAAGTCGCGCCTGAGTGGGGCGTAACTCAGCTCCAGTTGCGCCTCCTTAGGGCGGGACTTGTTGCGTCCTGCTTGAACACGACTGAATGTTATACATTGGTAAATTGATTCAAAACGACTATAAATTCGTAATTTAAAAATAATAATATTTTAATTTTGTTGTCATTCCAAGTGTTCTTTATTACTTTATTTAATAATTTTTATTAAAATTTTATTATTAATTTGATTTATAAAAATGTACAGAATATTTTAGACAAAATTTATTCGGACATGAGCAATCATAGACCTCTTAAAAGTAATGAATAAAAAAATAATAGACCTCTTAAAGTAGCATCCTCGCGTTTCCATTGCGGCTGTTACCTCTATTGATTATCACATTTCTTTAGTACAGTAAAAAATATTTAAAAATTGAAAATAATTTTAAGAATTTAGTTGCAATATATACAATTGGTATAATTTGTTTACATTAATAATTAATTAAAAAATTATATAAAATTAAAAAAATTATTATAAAAATCAACCATCTTAACATATTATATTATATTAATTATATATATTTTTCTGGAGAATCTAATTATATATGAGGACCATGTTCACGTGGTACCAATTTTTTTCACACTATGGAAATATAAAAGGCATAAGAAGAGAGAGAAAACATATAATTCTAAAAGCGTCTTCCACATGTGAGAGTAATTAATTATTGTTATATGGAGGTATTTTTAGCTTTGAAATAAATTAATCATTTTCTGTTTTATTATTTTTACACCTGGCAACATTTTTTTCTCTTTATCAAACAAATGAATAATGTAGTATTAAATTAACCAAACATATTACAAATTTTAGCCAATCAACTAATAAATATCCATGGAATTGTCCTAGTAGTCACTAAATTAGTCTAAAGAATATCAATATATAAAGAGATACTCTAAAGGGGAAGGTTTATGAATATATATATATATATATATATATATATATATATA
>QARZ01000398.1:0-24426 GCA_013407115.1 Glycine latifolia | reverse complement strand
ATGGGTAGACCGAGTTGTATATCCTTGTGTGGTGATGTCGGCTACCGGGATTGGTGGGCCAAGTTACATATATGTCAATCCCTTGTAATGTGATGTCGGCTACCGAGATGGGAATGCCGAGTTGAACGGTTTACGTAGCATGCATGAGTGGCGGACATTTGTATGTCGGGTTCCTAACTCGGGGTTGTTTCCCTAGGTCTGTTAGTGCTCGCTTCCCTTCCTTTAGTAGTGCCTGGTTCTTTACTCGATGTGGTATGTTAAAGCTGTTAAGCTCAAGTTACTTCACGAGAGGGAGAGTGAGAGCTACCTGGTTACTAACTCGGATGATCTCGGATTTTCTTGGGAAAAGAGCATTGGGTTCACTAACTCGGATGAGCTCGTGTTGTCTCGGGAAGAGAGCCACCGGGTTCCTCTACTCGGTTGAGTTTGTGTTCTTTCTTTTAAAACCATCGGGTTCCTCTGCTCGGTTGAGTTTGTGTTCTTTCTTTTAGAATGACTGGGTTCCATACACGTGTCGTCTCTAGAAGCTTATTCTTTCCTTCCTTAAAGCTACCGGGTTCCTTACTCAACAGAGCTCATATGTTGTTGGGAAAAAAGTTACCGGGTTTCCTTACAAGCTTGTATATGTTGTTGATAAAACACAACCAAGTCTTACAAGCACTATCGAATTAATCGATTATGGCGCCTATGTAATCGATTGCATAAGAGATGAACCCGGCCTTGGTATTTTATAAAAACCCAAGGATTCCCTTATCGACCTTGTCCGACCTCTACCGACCTCTTCCACCTTCATCCAACCTTGTTCAAATTCTTTCTTCAAGAGTTGTTATAGCTGAATAACAATTCAGACACCTAAAACCTCACACCACTTTACTTGAATGTTTGAGAATTACGTAAGTGTTTACATTGAGATTGGCCCTCGTTTGAGGTAATGTGTATGTACATGGGAGATGTATAGTGACACCAGCCAGGAAGGAAGTGCTCTTGCGCCGTTGTTTGGGGTAATGTATATGTACATGGGAAATGTATAGTGACACCAACCAGAAAGGGAGTGCTCCTACGCCGGTCTATACAGTGGTGCCCATGAGAGACATACTTCATGCATGACGAAAATAGAATGGTTGACTGTAGAGTACAGGAAGTATTGGGGGGCCATTGCTGTAGGGTTAGCCTCTTGACACCCATTTTGGCTGATCACCATGGGGTGGTGAGACCCGTGCACAACGGAGTGAGTCCGACGTGCTACAGGAATCATTTGTACCATGGATTTGGCCTATTGTCTGGGATGGTACAACATTGCATTGATTGAGAGATGAGTCAGGAACATGCATCATGACTAGTCATTATAAGACGAATTTGTGAAATGTTTTGGACGGGATGTCCATGTTGGATTGTGTGAGTGAAATGCTTGAATAGAGTTGTGATATTGCAAATAACCGGGTGGTTTTCTATAAATTATGATATTTATTATTATTATTTTACATGATGGACACACCTTTGCTTTGTTGTACCATGTGGTTTGGTACCTGTGATGATCGCGAACTGGGTTCGTGTGAGCAGATGGATAACAGTAGGTGATCGAGAAGATGTCTAAGTTGATTGGAGCCGCCGAGTAGCCGGGATGTAAATGGTTTAGATCCCGGGCAAGGGTGTGTTTTTGCTAGTTACACCCCTTGTTCTAATGGCTACACCCCGACGTTTTGCTAGTTGCACCCTATTTCTGTTAAATCTTGCTTCTTTTGAGAATTTTGTACACTTCAATTGTAGTTATTTGTACTCACCACCAAACTTATGATTATTAATATACAAGTGTTATGTTGTAATGCATCTTTGTATATTCAATTTTTTTGATTTGTGATATTAATTATATTTACACGAAGAATTTATTACTACTTTTATGAATAACTTAAAAGGATTTTCAAATATAAGTAACCAATAAAAAGCATGATTAAGAGTATGATACAGTAGCGACAAGGCGGGTCGTTACATTAGTGGTATCAGAGCAGGTCGGACCTTCCAGCCAGTGAGTTATGAGCTTGCTATGTTTCTTATGTGCATGCCGTGTTGATTATTGAATGCCTGATTGTTAAAGTGATTAGTTATTCTGTGTTGAATTACATTTCTTAAGGTTAGGGTTTGTGTAGGATGTTAGTGTGGTCATAGTAAGTTTGTATTTCCATGTCTACTATACCATAAATTCTATGCATTGTTGTGGGTTATCAGACTGGTCATCTGTATAATTCAGGACAATGCATGGGAATATTATGGCAAATAGTCTGAAATATAAAGAATAGGGAGTTTGCATAGTATAACTTGGTGTTTGTTTTTTATTCCTTCTGGGTTCTCACTTCTCGCTATGCATAGGAAGTGATGGCTGGTAGGAATGACCATGCTATCGCCAATGCTCTCCAAGCCTTAGCCAAGGCGTTGTGGAATCAACATAGAGGAGAAGCTCCAGGAGCTGCGGAGTACCACGGGTTGACCAATTTCAATGTAATAATCCTCCTTCTTTTCATGGAGGATACAACCTGGATGGTGCTCAGACTTGGATACAGGAAATCGAGAAAATTTTCCGAGTTATGGCATGCCCAAAAGAACAGAAAGTTGCTTCCAGTACATATACTCTGACAGAAGAAGTCGAGTATTGGTGGGAAAACACTTGTCAACACATGGAGGCAGAAGGACGGGTAGTAACTTGGGAAACCTTTAAGAAGGTATTCCTAGAGAAATACTTCCTGGAAGATGTACAAAACAAGAAGGAGATGGAGTTTCTAGAACTCAAACAAGGAAGCCGGACTGTAGCCGAGTATGCGACTAAGTTCGAGGAGTTGGTGAGATACTTTCCTCCCTATCAAGGACGGGATGGTGAAAGGTCAAAATGTGTTAAGTTCTTGAATGGTTTACGGCCCGAGGTAAAACAAGCCATCAACTATCAAGGAATCTAGCAGTTCCCGGTCTTGGTAAATATGTGCCGGGTATGGGATGAGGATTCCCAGGATAGGGCGGCCTACTACCGAAGTACGGGCCTGGTAAAGGAGAAGAAAACCAAATTCCAGAATCGTGGGAAACCCTACACTCGTAAGCCATATGATAATCACCCTAGTCAACCAACAATTGCTACTCCGGGTTCTTCTGGTGGAAATGATGGTAGAGCCTCTACATTTCCAACCCGGGTTATCTGTTTCAAGTGTGGTAAGCCCGGACATATCTCTATTGAATGTAGGTCAGGTCTGATTTGTTATAATTGTAAAGAGAAGGGTCACATCCAGAGGGACTGCCTACACCCTAAGAAAGAACGCAATGGAAGTGGTCACCAGGACCAACCCGGACAACCGAAAACCATGGGAAGAGTATTTACCCTTAGTGGTGTTGAAGCCTCATATTCTCGAGATCTAATCCAAGGTAAGTGGTTCATAAATGGGATTCCTTTACTTGTGCTTTTTGATTCAGGTGCAACTCATTCTTTTATATCCCAGTTATGTGTGGAAAGACTTAAACTTTCCGTGTCTCCTTTGAATATTAAACTTGTAATAGAGACCTCGGCTAGTGGGTCAGTGGTAACTTCCGAGGTATGTTTAAATTGTCTTGTGGAAATTTCTGAGAGGAAATTTCATATTGATCTGATTTGTTTACCTCTTAGTCAAATTGATGTTATTTTGGGAATGGATTGCTTATCTTCTAACCAGGTTTTATTGAATTGTTTTAATAAAACAACCATGTTTGGCAACCCGGACGTGAGAGATAAAAGGATGTTTATATCGGCTAACCGAGTTATGTCCTCTTTTAAAGAAAATGCTCAAGTATACATGATCCTGTCAAAACTAGGCATGGAAACCAAGGTTTCCTTGGACAACCTTCCTGTTGTTAAAGAGTTTCCCAGAGTATTTCCTGAAGATATATCAGGATTACCCCCAGAGAGAAAGGTAGAATTTTCCATAGACTTAGTACCTGGTGCTGGACCGATATCCATAGCTCCTTACAGGATGTTCCCTATAGAGTTGGCCAAGCTTAAGAGACAGTTAGAGGAACTGTTAGCTAAGCAGTTTGTGCGACCTAGTGTGTCTCCATGGGGAGCACTCGTGCTATTAGTAAAGATAAAGGATGGAACCATGAGGCTATGTGTAGATTATCGTCAGTTGAACAAAGTAACAATTAAGAATAAGTATCCTTTGCCTAGGATAGACGACCTTATGAACCAATTGGTAGGAGCTTGCGTGTTTAGCAAGATAGATCTTAGGTCGGGATATCATCAAATCCGGGTAAAGTCTGAAGATATCCCCAAAACTGCTTTTAGGACTCGCTATGGTCATTATGAGTATATGGTTATGCCCTTTGGTGTAACCAATGCTCCTAGTATATTCATGGATTGCATGAATAGGATCTTTCACCCCTACCTTGATAGCTTTGTGGTGGTTTTCATAGATGATATTCTAGTATATTCTAAGACTAGAAAGGAGCATGAGGAGCACTTACGGATTGTGTTACAAACTCTTAAAGATAGACAACTGTATGCTAAGTTTTCTAAATGTGAATTTTGGTTGGAGAAGGTAATTTTTCTAGGACATGTAATATCCCAAGGAGGAATAGCAGTAGACCCTTCTAAGGTAGAAGTTGTTTTGGAGTGGGAATGCCCCAAGTCCGTGTTTGAGATTCAAAGTTTTCTGGGCTTAGCCGGGTATTATAGGAGATTTATAGAAGGATTCTCTAAGTTAGCACTACCTTTGACCAAATTGACTAGTAAGGGTCAGGTGTTTGTATAGGATGACCGGTGTCAACATAGTTTCCAAACCCTCAAAGAAAAACTAACAACCGCCCCTGTGTTAGTTTTTATTAACCCAAAAGAACCCTTTGAAGTATATTGTGATGCATCTAAGATGGGTTTAGGGGGGAGTGTTGATGTAGAATGGCCGGGTTGTAGCCTATACTTCCAGGCAACTTAAGACTCATGAAAGAAATTACCCTACCCATGATTTGGAGCTAGCTGCCGTGGTGTTTACCCTTAAGATTTGGAGACATTATCTTTTTGGTTCTAAGTTCGAGGTATTTAGTGACCATAAGAGCCTAAAATATTTGTTTAGTTAAAAGGAATTAAACATGCGTCAAAGGAAATGGTTAGAGTTTCCTAAGGATTATGATTTTGAACTAAGTTATCATCCCGGCAAGGCCAATGTGGTGGCCGATGTGTTAAGTAGAAAATCTTAGCATATGTCTGCATTAATGGTTAAGGAGTTAGATCTATTGGAGCAATTTAGAAACTTGAGTCTAGTATGTGAGTTCACCCCTACTAGTGTAAGACTAGGAGCCCTACAGATTACGAATGGATTGTTAGGAGAGATTTGGGAAGGGCAGAAGTCCGACCCTTTCCTGAGAACTCAGCTAGAGTCTATAACATCTGGAAATGCTAGTAGTTTTCATATGGGACTGGATGGAGTTTTGAGACTTCAAGGAAGAATTTGTGTTCCCAACGCGTCGGGGCTTAGGAAGGTGATTCTAGAAGAGGGGCATAGAAGTAACTTAAGTATTCACCCAGGCGCCACGAAGATGTACCAAGATCTTAAGACTATGTTCTGGTGGCCAAGCATGAAGAAAGAAGTTAGTGAGTTTGTCTATGCATGTTTAACTTGTCAAAAAGCTAAGGTAGAACACCAAAGACCATCGGGTAAGTTACAACCCTTCGAAATACCGCAATGGAAATGGGATAGTATTTCCATGGATTTTGTTGTAGGTTTACCTAGAACCCGGACTGGGTTGGATTCGATTTGGGTTATTGTTGACAGATTGATTAAGTCTGCTCACTTTATCCCTATCAATATCTGGTTTTCCTTGGAAAAGTTGACTTCCTTGTACATTAGTGAGATTATTCGGTTACATGGTGTACCTTCTAGCATAGTATCCGACCGGGATCCGAGGTTTACTTCTAGATTTTGGGAAAGTTTGAACAAAGCCTTAGGAACCCAGCTTCGAATGAGTTCGGCATATCACCCTCAAACTGATGGTCAAACAGAGCGAACCATTCAGTCTTTAGAAGACCTTTTGAGGGCGTGTGTTCTAGAACAAGGAGGCAGCTGGGATAGTTTTCTACCCTTGATAGAGTTCACTTACAATAATAGCTTTCACTCTACCATTGGCATGGCTCCTTACGAAGCCTTGTATGGTAGAAGGTGTAGAACACCCTTGTGTTGGGTAGAACCCGAAATGATACAACAAATGACCAAAAAGGTCAAGTTGATTCGGGATAGGATGAGAACGACCCAGAGTAGACAGAAAAGCTATCACGATAAGAGGAGGAAAGACCTAGAGTTTGAAGTCGGTGATCATGTATTTTTGAAGGTCACCCCTTGGACTGGGGTTGGCCGAGCATTAAAAATCTGGAAACTCACACCATGGTTTGTTGGTCTTTTCCAAGTTCTAAAAATAATCATCCCTATTGCATACCAAATTGCCTTACCCCCGTCCCTTTCTAATCTTCATGATGTATTTCATGTGTCCCAACTTCGCAAGTATATACATGATCCTTCTCATGTAGTTGGATTGGATGATGTTCAAGTAAAAGAAAATATGACATATGAAACACTATCTTTGAGGATTGAGGATAGATGGATAAAGCACCTAAGAGGGAAAGAAATTCCTTTGGTTAAGGTAATCTGGGGAGGCCCAGTGGGAGAAGATGCAACATGGGAACTGGAGGGTCAAATGCAGGAAGCCTATCCGGCTCTGTTTACAGCAGGTAATTTCGGGGATGAAATTTCAAAGAGGGTGGGAGAGTTGTAACACCCTGAAATTTACAAAGTTAATTAATTATTTTGTGTTACTTAATTGTTTAATATTATTCTTGCATATTGCTGTAAAGTGTGTGCTTTGGTAATTGTGCTTGAACGTAAGTCAAATTTAGTGGTTGAGATAAGCTGCCCGTACACGCATAGTAACATTGGTGGTGGCTTCGGTGGCTGTTCAGTCACGCAAGTGGGCGACTATGGTGGCTGTAATAGCTGGTTGATTCAAGTTGTTGGCAACTTGTCTCAGAGCTTCATCTATAAATAGCAGTGGATGAAGCGAAAGCATGATGCATTTTTACTTCTCTGCGTGTTTCTCTTTTTTCTCTCTCTAAACTCGTTGCCCCAGAAATCTTTCTTCTTCTACCTTCTGTATCACTTAAACTCTCAAGAACCATCGTAGCAGCATTGAAAAATCCTCTCCGTTAGGAAGAGTTTGTGAATGGAGCCTAACTTTTCATTGTTGGTCGTTGTGAGAACGAGCGTTCGAACAAAACACACGAAAAGAATCCCTATTAATGTAAGGGGAGTTTATTGTGTTTATAATAATTTTAGATATCATGGTTGAGATAAAATGTGTATCTGTGGTTTGATATTCTGTGTGAAATGTATAGATGATATTTGTAAGTGGTGTGTTTGTGAAGAAGACAACTACCGGGTTGTGTAAGTCGTGTTGAATATGTGATATATATATCTATATTAAAACACTGTTGTGACTTGGCTACTGGGATGGGTAGGCCGGGTTGTATATCCTTATGTTGTGATGTCGACTACCGGGATGGGTAGGCCGAGTTGTATATCCTTGTGTTGTGATGTCGGCTACCGGGATGGGTAGGCCGAGTTGTATATCTTTGTGTTGTGATGTCGACTATTGGGAGGGTGGGCTGAGTTACATATATGTCAATCCCTTGTAATGTGATGTCGACTACTGGGATGGGAATGCCGAGTTGAACGATTTACGTAGCATGCATAAGTGCATCAGAACGTAACTTAGTCCTTGTTGGCGGACATTTGTATGCCGGGTTCCTTACTCGGGGTTGTTTCCTTAGGCCTGTTAGTGCTCGCTTCCCTTCCTTTAGTTTTGCCGGGTTCCTTACCCGGTGTGGTATGTTAGAGCTATTAAGCATGCATCATGACTAGTCATTATAAGATGAATTTGTGAAATGTTTTGGATAGGATGTCCATGTTGGATTGTGTGAGTGAAATGCTTGAATATAGTTGTGATTTTTGCAAATAACCAGGTGGTTTTCTATAAATTATGATATTTATTATTATTATTTTACATGATGGACTCACCTTTGCTCTGTTGTATCGTGTGGTTTGGTACCTATGATGATCGCGAATCGGGTTCGTGTGAGCAGATGGACAGCAGTAGGTGACTGGGAAGATCTCTAAGTTGATTGGAGCCGCCGAGTAGTCGGGATGTAAATGGTTTAGATCCCGGGCAAGGGTGTGTTTTTGCTAGTTACACCCCTTGTTCTAATGGCTACACCTCGACGTTTTGCTAGTTGCACCCTATTTCTTTTAAATCTTGCTTCTTTTGAGAATTTTGTACACTTCAGTTGTAGTTATTTGTACTCACCACAGAACTTATGATTATTAATATACAAGTGTTATGTTGTAATGCATCTTTGTATATTCAAGTTTTTTGATTTGTGATATTAATTATGTTTACGCGAAGAATTTATTACTACTTTTATGAATAACTTAAAAGGATTTTCAAATATAAGTAACCAATAAAAAGCATGATTAAGAGTATGATACAGTTGCGAAAAGGCGAGTCTCTACAACTCACCCCTAACCTAAACCCCTTTGCATGCAACTGGAAAATTAAGAGGAACCACACTATAGCTAAGCTCCAACCTTTGTTCCTGTTGAAACCTTTAGACAGAGAGTTAATCTCTCCAAAGACCTCACAGAGTTTTAACTTCGAAGGGGAGAAGGATTTTACAGGACGCTTAAGCTTGGAAAAGCTGTCTCCTAACCCTCTTGAACATTTCAGAGGTAAGGAACTTATATAGTTACAGAGGATAACGATGGTTGTGACCACGAGGCTGGGAGAGCCAGTGAAACACTTAGAGCAGGTAAACTCTCTGTTCTTGGGAGTTTTTCCCTTGACCATGTTCCACCATACTTCGAGGGAGTAATGGTCCTGGTATGTCATGATGCATGTGGTATTGAAATTGTGTGTTACTACTTTTTGGTTGAGAGCATGTATATGACGATATGTTGTGTGTTGATGAGCTTCTCTGGCTAGTAGAAGGGACTAAATATGGACTTCTCTTAAAGTCAAAGTCATGTGGAACAACTCTAAGTGGTCAATTAGTATATATGAAACTGAGAGAGTGTGCCCTTATAAGGATGATCCTCTCTTGGAAGAACCATATACGTCCGAGCAGACTCCTGAGTAAATGTGCCCTTCAGTGGATGATCTTTCTCATGTCAGGTCTGCGGAAAGTCCTGGGAGAATGTGCCATTAAGTGGATGATATTCTCTCGCTATATCTATGTTGTTATATACATGTGATGCGTGTTTACGAAGGCCGGGATGGCCGGATTATGTGATGCCATTCTGATACCATTAATGTATCGACCCGTCACGTCGCTACTATATTACTAACTCATAACCATGACATAAATTCATTATTTAAAGAAAAGAACACCCCTTTGGTTACTTGTGAAAATGGTGATAAATTTGTCGTGAGCATATAACGACCATCATCATAGAATATACATGTAGATCAAGGTACTCATAGAACATTTCAAATATATGTATGCACTTACAAAACATAATTTAATTACAAGTACAAAGATTATGTCTCAAAAAGAATATACATCAAATGTTTTACACTGAAAAGAGAAGTAAAAGAGAAATAGAAGTCAGGGGTGTGATTAGCAAAACAAGGAGTGCATCCATTAAAACAAGGGGTGCATCTAGCAAAATGCAACTCCTGCCCCGGATCAGGTCCATTGACATCCTGGCAAAACACGACGGCTCCAAACAACCCGGTCTTCCCCTAATAGCACTTACTGCTGCCCATCTGCTCACACGAACCTGGTTCGCAATTATCACAGGTACCAAACCACAAGGTACAACAAAGCAAGGTGAGTTCATCATATTAAATAACAACAATAAATACAACAGGAAAGGAGCACAACCCGGTCAAGAAGCAACACGATCATCAACATATCAATACAACATTCCAAGCATTCATCAAACACCAACATATACGGACATCCACAACCATTTCATAAATCAACTCATAAAATCTAGCATGATGTATGCTCTTGACTCAATTCTCATTATGCAATGTGGTACCATCCCAGAAAGAGGCCATCCCTATGGTCAGATGATGCAGTAGCTTGTCAGGGTCACTCTGTCGTGCACAGGAATCACCCCCATGGTGATCAGCCAATGGGTGTCAGAAGGAGTTCCCAACAAACGTGGCCCCCCAGTACCTCCGTACCCTACAGCCAATCATCAACCCCATTTCTACCATGCAAATGTCGTATGTTACATAGGCACCATCAATGTATAACCTAGAACCAGGCTCAACCCAATCTGGCTAGGATAACGCCATACACCCCTTATGTAACCTACTGCCCACACAAGGGCCTAGCGATGCACTGACCGTGGTCCTTGCAAGGTTTACCACCATCCAGTCCCGACATCTCACGGCTACCGCCCACACAAGGGCCCATCGATGCACTGACCGTAGTCCTCGCAAGGTTTACCACCACCCAATCCCAGCATCTCACGACTATGCATAAAATATCACCAAGGCGCCATCAATCTATGGCCCAGAACCATGCTCATCCCGCCCTGGCTAGGATAACGCCATACACCCCCGTGGGTATTTATGTGTATCCAAACACATTCCTCATCTCGAGCCATCACATAGGCCTAGTCCGAATGCCACCAACGTAATCATATACGTCATCCACAAACACGTATCAACAAGTGAACCGGTGTGAAGTACGAGGTGTCCGGGTTGGCACTTAGGCATACTATCTCAAGGTAAGAATCCGAACAAAGTCGGATGAAGGCGGACAAGGTCGGTAGAACTCGGACAAGGTCGGTAGGGGTCGGTCAGAGGGGTAAAGTTTGGGTAAGAGAAGGCAAGGGTAGCAAAAATGGACGAGGTCGGAAGAACTATGTCGAGGTCGATTGGGTCTGCTAAGGATTTGCGAAAGGCGATCAAGAGGCCCTTAGGTTTTTTTTAAAGTTCTCAGGATGAGTTTTGCACTATGTAATCGATTGCATAAGCGCTATAATCGATTACAACAGATAGCGCTTGTAAGACCCTGGGTTTGTATTTCGCCAACCCTCACAACGGTGTAAGGGAACCCGGTAGCTTATTTCCCAAGAGCATACAAGCTCTGCCGAGTAAGGAACCCGACAGTTCTCAAAGAAAAGGGTTTGGACCTAGCAATTCTGAAGGGAACATCCCATCCCGTGTGAGGAACCCGGTCTCTCTAAGAAAATGGAAGGATGAGCTTCTAGAGGCAACACGTGTATGTAACCCAGTCGTTTTAGAAAAAGGAACACAAGCTCAACCAAGTAGGGGAGTCCAGTGGCTCTTTTCTCGAGAGAACACAAGCTCATCCGAGTTAGCAACCCGACAGCTTTCTCTATAGGGAAGTAACTTGAGCTTAAAAGCTCTAACGTATCACCCGGGTAAGGAACCCGGTATACCTTATAAAATGGGAAATGAGTCTTAACGACTCTAGGAGAATGACCCCGGGTAGGGAACCCGGTCTACTGACATCCGCCAACAAGGACTAAGTTACGCCTTGCATGCATGCATGCTACGTAACCCGCTCAACTCGACCTACCCATCCCGATAGTTGACATCAAAACGCGAAGGTGTCGACATCAAACAAGGGATTTATTTCTACGTGTAACCTGATCAACCCATCCCGATACTCGTCACCTTCATGAACACTTTCACAGGTGTCTTAGAAACTCTTCAGCATCAAAATGCCAACTTCACATACATGCACGGGGAGTTCTCAAAACATCTACTCCCCACAAGAACACCAAACATCAACACAAAACAACATTTAACAAATTTAAGGCATACCAAATCTCATTCATAAAAGATGTAGCTTTTTTGGGAAAAACATCGCACATACCAGGGACATGCAGTTATCATCACGGTTGGACTCCCTGGCCCCTAAATCGTGGTACCTAAAGCTGTTAAGAAGCACGATAAACTCCCCTTACGTAACCAGGAGTTCGTCCACGCTTCATGATGGTTCATTCGCTACTTTTGCTCTGACCACGAAGTTCTCCTTGGTGTCGGGATTCCGCAGCAGCTACGGTGGTTCTTGTATGTTGAAGATAACAAGGAAGGGGTTGGGATCGAGAGGTTTCTGGGTGAGTTTTAGAGAGAAAACAGAGGAAACACAAAGGTAGAAGAAGGAAGAGTAAACTTGTTGTGTCGACCTACTGCTTATAAACAAGGCTGACACAGCAGGTCCACTTAACGTGCATGGCCGGCAACCATAATACAGTAGAGTTGACTTACGTCTAATACCCATCAAGCATGCATACCAAGACAAAAACACTCAAACAACAAGTTATAAATAAAACAATTAATCAATAAACGTAACACGTAATTTAATCACCACAACACACAAATAAATGTCCAGATTAGCAACTTATAATCTGGGTTGTTACATGAATCATAAGCAATGACATGGGATCATTTATCAACTCTCTGTGACAACACAGCCCCAAGTGCATAGTTAGAGGCATCACACATGAGCTCAAAGGGAAGTTCCCAATCTGGTGGCTGTATGATGGGAGAGGTCGTAAGCTTCTTCCTCAATTCCTCAAATGCCTCTTTGCAAGGCTGGTCAATCATAAAGTCTACGTGCTTTTGGAGAAGCTTGGACAATGGTAGTGCAATCTTTCTGAAATCCTAGATGAACCTCCTATAAAAACCTTCATGTCTAAGAACAAAACACACTTCCCACACAAAAGCGAGGTAAGGTAAAAAAGTAATAACATCAATCTTAGCCTTATCGACCTCAAGACCTCTACTAGAGACCAAATGCCCTAAGACTATACCTTCATGTACCATAAAATGGCATTTCTCAAAGTTAAGAACAAGGTTAGTCCTAATACATCAATCAAGAACTCTAAAGAGACTATCCAAATATGCATCAAAAAAGGAACCATAAACAGTGAATTCATCCATAAACACCTCCATGTAACTCTCCAATAAATCAGAAAAGATACTTACCATGCACCTTTGGAAGGTAGCAGGTGTATTTCATGGGCCAAAGGGCATCCTAGTGTAGGCAAATGTGCCAAATGGACAGGTGAACGTGGTCTTGTGTTGGTCCTCTGGTGTAATATGAATCTGCATGTAACCAGAAAAATTATCAAGAAAGCAATAATGTGATTTGCTTGCCAACCTCTCTAGACCCTGGTCAATGAAGGGGAGAGGGAAATGGTCCTTGCGAGTTGCCTGGTTATGTCTCCTCTAGTCAATGCAAACTCGCCAACTGTTGGCTACTCTAGTCGGAATCAACTCATTATCTTGGTTTTTCATAACAGTGATACCTGACTTCTTAGGGACCACTTGGACAGGTGAAACCCAAGTGCTATCTAAAATGGGATAGATGATCCCTGCAGCTAGTAACTTCATCACTTCCTTCTTCACCACATCAAGAATAGTGGGATTCAGCGTCCTTTGTGGCTGCCTCACCGGCCTAGAATCATCATCCAAGAGTATTCGTTGCTTGCAAATGGAAGGATTTATTCCAGGAATGTCAGCAAGTGTCCATCCAATGGCCTTTTTGTGGCCTCTCAAAACATGCAACAACTTCTCTTCATGCTTAAGTGACAGGTTGCTAGATATGATGACTGAAAGTTGTTGAGCATCATCTAAATATGCATATTTAAGGTTCTCAGGCAGTGACTTCAGCACCAAGGAAGATGGCTGAATGGTGGAAGGCAAGGAAAGGTTGGTGGCTGAGGGAAGGAAGATAGGAGAATCAACACTTGTACCTGTATCTGCAACACAATTAGAGTCAAGTGTGAAGGAAACCTCGACACAAATACTACACACAATAGCATAATCATCATAGGTACAATTACAAAAACCAAAATCAGAAAAATCAGAAAAATCAGAAAGTAAATCAGAAATATCTACATTATCTATTGCAACATTAATGATATCAAGAAGGACAGAATGCTCCTCTACGGGATGTCCATGGGCTCAAAAAATTTGAAACGGACAACGTCATCACCAAACTCTATGGACAGAGTTCTTGCATATACATCAATTTTTGTCCTGACTGTCATCAAGAATAGTCTCCCTAGGATCAATGTGGAACCATGGCTGGAAGATTCATTCTCCATATCCAAAATGTAAAAATCTGTAGGAAAAATCAAATTATTAACTTGCACCAGCACATCTTCAATAAGTCCAAGTGAAAGTGCAACACTCTTGTTGGCTAAGTGAATGACGACACCAGTGGGTTTCAAATCACCAAGATGTAATGATCTATAAACTGATGTGGACATGACATTAATGGAGACTCCAAGGTCACACATGGCATCTGCAAAAGTACAATCTCCAATGGTACAAGGGACAGTGAAAGTGCCAGGATCTTTGCACTTCTGTGGCAAGGTGGATAATGGAATGGAATCAATAGTTTTGCCCTGTATGACTACAGAAACATTTTTACCCATCTTTACTTGCTCATTTCCCTTAAGCTTCCTCTTGTGGATGCACAAATCCTTCAAGAATTTTGCATATTTTGGAATTTGTTTGATGGGATCCAAGAGGGGAATGTTGACTTCCACCCTCCTGAAAGTCTCAAGTAGATCAGAATCAAGCTCCACTTTCTTTGTAGGAATGGATCTAGAAGGAAAAGGTAGAGGAATCTGTTTGGGTGTAGAATCTGTTTTGGCACCATCATCAATTTTTTTACCAGCATTTGTTGAATTTGGAAGCTCTGTGCCACTCCTCAAGGTAATAGTACTCACATTCTTTGGATTAATAACTTGTTGTGCTACAATGTTGCCAAAACCTTGCTGCTGCATCTGGTTGATAGTTGTAGCTAATTGTCCAATCTGAGTTTGCAGGTCTTGGATGGTGGCACTGACATTTTGTTGAAACTGAATGTTAATGGTTGCCATTTGCTTCATCAGGTCCTCCAAGGAAGATCCAGATCTGCTTTGCACAGGTTGTGCATGTAACGACCCGCCTCGTCGCTACGATATCACTAACTCTAATTGTGTGAATTTCAATTTTAATAAAAACTCCATTAATTTGATTATGAAAATGGTAGTAAATTTTTTGTGATAATATAATTATCATACAACGAAACAAATACATAGATGGATACATATGGATGCACATTTAAAACATCACATATCATTCACATGTCATTGGCAAATTTGATGTTAAAGTTGATGAAGCAATATTTCTTGGTTATTCATTACAAAGTAAAGCATATAGAGTCTTTAACAAGAGAACTTTATGCATGGAAGAATCAATTCATGTTATTTGTGATGAATCTAACTCCTCCAAAGAGGAAAAGAAGTGTGATATTGATGCAGGTCCAATAGAGGAGTGTATACAATTCAATGGATCAAAAGAAGAAGATAAGGAAGAACCAAATGCAGAAATGGAACAATCAACACCTATCAAAAAGCCTAAGGATTGGAGAACTACAAGAGACTTCTCACTTGACAACATAATTGGTGAAGTCACTAAGGGAGTATCTACTAGATCTTCATTAAGAAATCTCTGTTGTGATTTGGCTTTTGTGTCACAAATTGAACCTAAGAGCATTGACCAAGCTTTGCTTGATGAACATTGGATGATGGCCATGCATGATGAACTAAATCAGTTCAAAAGAAATGAAGTTTGGGAACTTGTTCCTGGACCTTCTTCTCACAAACCTATTGGCACCAAGTGGGTTTTTAGGAACAAAATTGATGAAAGTGGCATCATAATTAGGAATAAAGCTAGATTGGTTGCAAAAGGTTACAACCAAGAGGAAGGTATGGACTATGATGAAACCTATGCTTTAGTAGCAAGGTTAGAGGCCATTATGTTGTTACTTGCATATGCATGTTTAATAGATTTTAAATTGTTTCAAATGGATGTAAAAAGTGCTTTTCTAAATGGATATATTAAGGATGAAATTTATATGGATCAACCTCCTGGTTTTGTTGATTTCAAATATCCAAATCATGTCTTTAAACTAAGAAAAGCTCTTTATGGTCTAAAACAAGTTCGAAGGTCTTGGTACGAGAGATTGAGCAACTTCACTGCCTTGAAGTGATCAAGAAGTTTGAAATGGAGAAGAGCAAGGATGCTGCAACTCGAATGGCAAAATCAACCTACCTTGATTAAGATGAAAAATGGAAAAAGGTTGATGAGTCAAAATACACAGGAATGATTGGATCCTGTTGTATTTGACTGCAAGTAGACCGGACATCATGTTAAGTGTGTGTTTGTGTGCAAGATATCAAGCAAATCCCAAAGAATCATATATCACTGCAGTCAAGAGGATCATCAAATATCTCATGTCAACTCCAAAAGTTGGTCTTTGGTATCCTAAAGGTGCATTACTCAACTTAATTGGATACTCAGATTCTGACTTTGCAGGGTGCAAATTGGATAGAAAAAACACTAGTGGAACTTGCTACTTATTAGGCAACTCACTAATCTCATGGCATTGCAAGAAACAATCTTGTGTTGCTCTATCAACTGTTGAAGCTGAGTACATATATGCTAGAAGCTGCTATGCTCAAAGTCTATGGTTGAAGCAACAACTACAATATTTTAGTGTAGAGTTAAAAGAGACACTTTTGCTTTGTGACAACACAAGTTCCATCAACATATCCAAGAATCCAATAATGCACTCAAGGACCAAGCACATTGAGATAAAGCATCATTTCCTCAGGGATCATATCCAAAAGGGTAACTGTTCAATTGAGTTTGTTGATACACATAACCAATTGGCTGATATATTCACTAAACCCTTGGCAAGAGAGATTCTATGCACTTAGAAACATGCTAGGTATCCTTGATGAGTCTAACATATGCTAGCATGCTGTAAATTTGCCTTACTACATGATAATTCATTGGAAAATTGATCAAGTATCAAATATGATTAAATTTGCAAATGTTGCTAAATTACACTATTCAATATGCATAATTGACTGTTATAATTGATTACTGTGTGTAATAATCGATTATTTGATGCTTAAATTCTTTTTAGAAAAAAAATCTTCACTGGAGTAATCTATTATTGTGACGAATTAATCAATTACTTGATGCTTTAATAGAATCCAGAAACATATATTCACTAGAGTAATCGATTATGTAAGTGACATAATCGATTACTTGTTTCAACTGATTTCAGAAACTTGAACTTACTGGAGTAATTGATTACTGTAACGAATTAATTGATTACATGAAGCTCAAAGCTGCTTAAGAACAAAATTCACTATGGAATAATTGTAACACCCTAAAAAAAATTAGTTGCTAAGATAAACATTTTATGTTGCTTAATTGTTTGATTTAATCTTGCAATCTATTGATAAGTGTTTTGTATTGGTATTTGTGCTTGAAAAAGTCAATTTTGTGGGCTAGGATAAGCTATTCGTACACAGTGTCAACCATGGTGGCTATCGCAGCTTTTGAGTCACGCAAGTTGGCAACTTACTTTAGTAGCTCTGCCCATAAATAGCAGTGCAAGAAACAGAAGCATGTTTATTCTCATTTCTATACGTGCTTCTCTTTTTTCTCTCTAAACTCATTTGCACTCAAAAAAATTTCTTTCTCAACCCTCTGTATTACTTTTAAACTCTCGAGAATCACCGTAGCTACAGTAGAAAGCCTCTAAGATAAGAGGAAAATCGTGATCAGAGCTTAACTCGTTGTTGTAAAGAATTTGTGTTCGGACAAAGCTTACGATTAGGTTTTACGAAAAGAACTCTCGTTTAGGTAAGGGGAGTTTATTGTGTTAATAATGGTTTTAGATATCATGGTTGAGATGTAGTATGTATATATGTTCTGATGTTTAGCGTGAAATAAATTGATGATGTTTTTATGTGATGTGTTTGTGAAGAAGACGACTACTGGATTGGGTAAGTTGGGTTGGGCATGTTACATATATGTGTCAAACCTTTGTTTGTGATGTCGGCTACCAAGATGGGTTGGCCGAGTTGAGCGGTTTACGTAGCATGCATGTAGGACGTAACTTAGTCCTTGTTGGCGGACGTCAGTATACCGGGTTCCTTACTCGGGGTTGTACTTTGGAGTTGTTAAGCTCAAGTTACCTTCTTGAGAATAGAGCTACCGGATTACTTACTTGGCAGAGCTCGTACCTTCTCGGGAATAGAGCTATCGGGTTCCTTACTCGGTAGAACTCATACCTTCTTGGGAATAGAGCTACTGGTTCGTTACTCAGCAGAGCTCATACCTTTTCTTTGAGAACTACCGAGTTCCCTTACCCGGACAACCTTGAGTCTTGCAAGTGCCAACTGTTATAATCAATTACAACGCTTATGTAATCGATTGCATAGTGCTAATTTTGACCTTGTTCGGATTCTTACCTTAAGATAGTATATCTAAGTGCCAACCCGGACACCTAATACTTCACACCTATTCACTTGTTTGTAGTGTTTGTGAATGACGAATGTGATTACGTTGAGGTAAGCCTATGTGATGGCTTGAGATATTAAATGCATTTGGATATACATAAATACCCATGGGGGTGTATGACATTATCCAAGCCAGGATGAGTTGATCCCGGGTAGGGCCATACATTGATGATGCCGTAGTGATATTTTATGTATAGATGTGATATGCCGAAACCGGGTTGTTAACCTTACGAGGACCACGGTCAGTGCATCAGTAGGCCCGAGAATGGATCAGTATATATGTACATGGGGGGTGTATGGCATTATCCTAGCCAGGACTAGTTGATCCCGGGCCAGACCATACATTGATGGTGCTCATGAGACATATGTATGTACATAGGGGGTGTATGACATTATCCTAGCCAGGACGAGTTGATCCCGGGCTGGGTCATACATTGATGGTGCCTATGTAACATATTTCATTTGCATGATGGAAATAGGATGATTGACTGTAATAGTACAAGAAGTACTGGGGGACCACGTCTGTAGGGATATCCTTATGACACCCATTACTGGCTGATCACCATGGGGGGATGAGTCTTGTGCACAACAGAGTGACCCCGACATCAACTGCAGCTATCATTTGGACCATGGATTTTGCCTATTTCCAGAATGGCACAACATTGCATTCTGAGAGAAAAGTCAGAAGCATGCATCATGACTAGTTATTGTGAGATGAATTGTGAAATGTTTGACGGGTTATCCATGATTGATTACGTGATAAAGTGCCTAGATATTGTTATGATATTGCAATGATCGGATTGCTCATCTTTAACTTTTGTTATCTATTAATTATTATTTTACATGATGAACTCACCTTTGCTTTCCTGTGCCATGTGATTTTGGTACCTGTGATGATTATGAATCTTGTTCGTGTGAGCAGATGGGCAGTAGCAGGAAATTTTGAGAGACGCTTTCTTTTGATGGAGTCGCCAAGTAGCCGGGGAGGGATGTTAGATTAGATCCTGGCTTATAGAGGTATTTTGTTGCTGGGATGGTATTGGACTTGATCCTGGGCCAAAGTTGTACTGTGACAACTTACCCTTAGTCATTTTATCCTTGGTTTCTTCAGAAAAATTTTGTACACTTTAGACATGATTACTTGTAATCACAAACTAATGATGTTTTCATATGAATGAGTATTTCGATGTATTTTGTAATCTTGTATATTTGCATTTTGATATTTGTTAGGATTACGCGAAAGATTTATTTATTTTTATATATAATCAACTTAAAGGGATTTTCTATTAAAACCGTGATTAAGAGTGTGAATATGATACAGTAATGATGAGGCGGGTCATTACAATAATCGATTACACAAGATGGTAATCGATTACTGAATGCTTGAAAAATGAACCAGTTTACAAAATTCACTGGAGTAATCGATTACACTTCATATTAATCGATTACGCTGTGTTTCAGTGACCCTGTTTGCCTTGAAATAATCGATTACGAGCTTGTGTAATCAATTATCTATGGCATTTCTACAAAAATTGCAAGATTTCTTGGAAATCTAAATTTTCTATCTTATCTTAAATTCAAATTTCAAACTTGTTTTTGTGCATTTAAACCTCTGGGTACTCGAAATAGTTGTTGCAAACATTTGAATTTCAAAAACAAACCGCCAAAACTCTATAAATACAAGCCTTCCTAGAGAGAAAAATTCACAACTGAAAATCTCTCTCTATTTCTGTAAAGTTGCATTTATTCTGTGTTTTTTTCTCTCTCTCTCTCTCTTTCTCATATTCTAAACCTTTGCCCATTCTCCTTTTTACTTAAAACCCATCATGTCAGCCCCCAAGAGATCAAAGTCCAGCAAAAGAAAGGCGAGTGAATCCTCTAAACCAGCTGTGAACAGGCTGAATCAATGGTTCACAAATGAAACTGAGAGGATGAACTACATGCAGTTTATTGCCATGAAATTGATCTACCCTCCTAGGTATCTTGACCTTGATTGGTTTGTGGCTGAGGGATTCCAATTCCTTGCCATGTTAGAGGCTCAAGGATTAAAGAAATTCGTGGAGATGAAGGGTACCTTTTACCCAAAACATATGAAGGTGTTTTACACCTGTGCAAAATTCAGCATGGATGGCACCATCCTCTCCCAAGTCAATGCAGTGGCCATGGAGATAACTGCTGAAGTCTGGCAAGAAGTGGCTGGTATTTCCTATGAAAGTGTTAGGAAATTTGAGGAAGAAGTAGAAGGCTACAACAAAATTGATACTTACAGAGGGATGCTTCAAGACCCTCAAATAATGCTAAAGTTGTGGCTTGGAACTGGAAGCATGAATGGTGAAGACAAGCTCCTTTACTACATCATTACATACATCCTCACTCCTAGATCATCCAACCATGCTCAAGCAACTGATGATGATCTACAGCTGGTCTATGGGATGAAGACAGCAACCCAAATGAACTGGATCCTCATCATTGAGGAGACTATGCTGAAAGCTAAGAGATTGATCAACAATCAATTTCCATATGCTATTCTGATTTCCAGGTTCTTTGATTTCTTTGGAGTTGATGTCTCCAATGAAATTGTGGATAACACCACAAACAGCCTCATCACAGTGAAGCACCTAAACAAGCTTGGCTTGGTGAAGACCCCCAATGGATGGCTGATGGTTGGACAGTAAGCTTCACCAGTTGGTGCAGGAGAAGGTGAAGAAGAGGAAGAAGATGAAGAAGCTACTCCTGCTTAGCAGCAGTACACCCCTTTTGAATCTCTCATGATTCAAAAGATGGATGCACTTTTGTCTCTTCATCATGAGCATAGGGCCAAAACTAATTCCTCTATGGAAGAGATTTCATCTAGGCTAGAAAACATAGAAACTAGGATGGCTCAAAATGATTCTGGTCTTCTCTAGCTTGTTTGCTGTAATTGTTTGATTTCTTGTTTTTTTTATGGTTGTTACATTTTCTGTACTGCACTTTAAAAATGATTGAATGAAAATTCTGGTTGTTGTTTCATATCTTTCTTGCTTATCCTTTTCTACAATTTTTTTTGTCTTTGATAAGCCAAAAGGGGGAGAAAAATGAACATAAAATAATTCACAGAATTGGACTGTAAAATCTGAATTATCATTGCTTTGAACTTTATGTAAAATTACCTAAGAAAGGGGGAGCAATTTTAAGAATGATCTTTGTTTATGGAAGCATACTTGACACTTGCTCTTGGCAAAAAGTTGATTTGATTTCAGGTTATCAAGTATAAAGCTCCTATCATTCATCCCTCACAAGCACTTAAAGGCTAACAAATGTTTAATTGATATTTGGCATGATCAAAGCCAAAAATGGGGAGATTGTTGGATACAAGGGGAGCTGAAAGAGGATCAAGACGAGGATGAAGCCAAGTGCCTTAAAGAGATTTTAGCTTTTTACATGCCATTCAATTGAAAGCATTTGTAATTTGATAAGTTGTTTAAGAGGCTTATCTTATGATTCTTGCATTGCATAAACATAATCATTAACATGCATACATGATTTGAGAAAAGCATAAAGGTTTTCATATACTGATTTAACCAATTACCAGCATTGGTAATCTATTACTTAAGCCATGAAGAACATATTCATCGATTACAGGCAAATGATAATCAATTACACAGCACAAAAAATCAAAACACATTTGACTGCTTTAATTGATTACCATTCAATCGTAATCGATTACATCAACACATGCCTGAAACTAGTCTGGCTATTTTAATTGATTACGCATCGGTTTAATCAATTACATTGTTCATATATCTTTTCCAGATTGAGCTAAGAATAGTTTAATTGATTAATTTGGATGTTAATCGATTACATTAGTTAAAATAATTGATTACATGGATGATTTAATCGATTACATGCAGTTAAATTTTTTTTCTATAAAAAGCTGTTGGGTCTTTTGTTTTGTAAGAACTTGATTTTGCGAATTACCCATCACTTACAAAAGCTCCCATAGTCTGAGAAAAGATATTCTGAGTAACATTGATCTTGTTTCAAAAATCCAGAAGTCATGCATCATTGATCATGTTGGTTTGAACAAGGTTTAACAAGAGTTTTTACAAGAGAGCTGATTTGAAGAATAACATTCATTCAACCCGAGTTTGTTTGGTAAAATTCATTCTCTCATCTTCTAAGGATCATAAGGTTGTATCTCTCTTAAACTCTTGATGTGATTTGATTGTTTACTTTTGAGTCTTATAAGTTCTAAGATCAAATAGGTTCTTTAAAGCTTTTCTAGAGTAGTGTTCTCTAGAGGGAAGAATAGAGAAGGGTTATCTAGTTTTTGATCATTAGAAGTCTAATAGGGTTTTATATTCAGGTTCTTTATCTAGGGTTGATAAAGGTGATCTCTTGTAAGCTTGTAAAGAACAGATTTTGATTTAGTGGAACTCTAGCCAATGTTTGGTTAGAAGAAACTAGATGTAGCCTCTCTTTTGAGAGGTGAACCAGTGTTATATATTTTCTGCAATTGCTTGAAGTAAAGGGTGAATCTTGATAGATTGAAAGTTTCAGTTTTTTAACAAGGGATACTTGTGATACGATCTTAATTCCGCTGCTTGTTTTCAAAGAAAATTTTAAAAGTCTCTGTTTTAACCATTTCACCCCCTCTTGGTTAATTGTGTGTGTTCATATTGTTTTCATAGTGTAGTATGACCTTGTGATCTGAGTGATGACCTTGTTTGGACGCTTTTAGTTAGATCACTTATGATCAAAGTTATTGGGTGGTTCTTTCTGATGTTTCATCCAGTGGGTTCCCTTACTTGTTCTTGAGGATCATCCATATGTTGAGTACGTCAGTGTTGGTGTTGACTAATGCTTTGCTTCTTATGAAATATCAACAATCACACTAGAAGAGGGGGTTGAATAGTGTGTTAATCAAAGATTGTAACTTTTCGCAAATAAAGACTTTTATCACCAACTTAGATAGATAGATGCAATGGAGTCATCCACTTATAAGAAAATTAAGTTTGATGAAAACCAAGTTTGGTCATCTAGTAATAATAAAGCAATATTTTTACAAAGGTTTTTCAAGTAAACATTCAGTGAGAAAACGGTTTCAAGATAAGCTTAAAAGAACACTCAATAAAACCACTTGACAGAGATGTAGAAACACTTGGTTTATACTGTTTCACTTAAATAGAGCTATGTCTAGTTCTCATTTAGAACCTGTAAAGAGTTTTACTAATCAAAAGTTTGATTACAAACAAGACTTCTATCCTGTCACTCTTGACACACCCTTAGACTCCCCGTGAATCTAAGACCACCTAAGTATTGTTTAACATTGAGTCACTCCTAGCTTTCACAAACAAAAGTTTTAATGAATACAACGATTCAAAAACACTCAAAGAGTGAATAAATAGTTAAGCTCGAATACATATAACTTTGCTTAGCAAAGAGTAAAGAGGATTAAGTGTTGAGTATATCGTCCACTAAAATATGCAAAGTTTTGCCTCAGAGAACTTGTGCTCATTTTTCACTTGATTGTTTTTCCTCAACTCTTGTTTCTAAAAAGAAACTCCTTTTATAGACTTTAGTGAAGGATCTATTATGGGATTAGTGTTAAGCCTTGATATGTCTGTTGTCTCACAGTTGGAGGCGAAACACGTGGCACGCTCTAACTGGTGAGGATAGGAATAAAGGTATAGACAACTACATGTGCTCTTTTTCCGCAACGAAAATGACCTTTGAGGAATATTCTGCAAATACCTTTTATTCTCTTCTATTATGTCATTTCCTTAAATTTCAAATGTTAGCAATTCAAATATAGAGAGGAAAAACTGAAATTCGAAAAGCGAGATCATGAACTTCCCTTTGTGGCTAACATAGTCCTTTAGTAACCTGTTGGATGTCACTTGTGAGGATATAATATTGTTAGATACAGGGGGGAGCTTGAAGAGGATCAAGATGCTAAGGCTCTTAGTCTTGGATAAGTTTTAGCTTTGTTGCGATTTTAAAAGTGTACGGCAAGTGCACCGATCGTTTCCAA
>QARZ01000389.1:0-17349 GCA_013407115.1 Glycine latifolia | reverse complement strand
GGGGGGCAATGCCTCTCCCGATAATTCATATTTTCTCTAGGAAAAGTCATGGCACGCCGCTGATCTTGGCAGGGAGTGTAATCGATGTAACGAGAATCACAAGGTTCAAAAACCTTGGATTTTGACTCGAATTCATCAATTTTGCTAACTTCTCCACCATGGTGAGAGTCAAAACTCAAATTGGGAACTACATTACAGTCTGCACCTTTCCTAGTAATTTCCAATGCTATACTATCTCCCTTTCCAAAACCACTTCTCTGCCATGCACCCAATATATAGAAGAAGCAGCACAGACCAACTACTATAAAGATCTGCACATGGCTTCTAGTCCTACCATCAGCTGGACTTGGTTTTGCCATCTAGATCCTGAGAAATACCAGTTCCTAATTCTCATTATAAATTACATAAATGATAACCCATATGATCAACAAAGCAAGACCCAGGACAAAATCTTAAATCACAGCAAGATAATTGCATCCAATAAATAAATAAATAAATTGACAACAATTAGCAATTTTCAATCAACATCATAAAGCAAATTATGTCTGTAATATATTCTAAAAGTTGGGGGATTCAGAGGGAACTTGAGATCTTCTAAATAGTGTGAAATTTAAGCTCGCTCCATTGGTAACACATGTTAAGGAGAGAAATTCTGCATTTGTTTACTACCAACAATAATAATACAAACATTAAAAGACAAAACAAAAACATGAAACACACTTTTGAACAAACCAAAATACTAGGTGAACGTGAATCATACGGGATCTAGCTTTAGGCAAATGCGATGCAAGATTCACACACAAACGAATTCAGAGTTATGAATGAAGAAAACCCACGACACCGTACTATTTTTTTACTTGGGGACACAATATGGATATTAAAAAGCCAAACTTTGGAAATACCAAGAAGAAAAAATAAGAAAATAAGCAAGAAAAATATGAAAACAGAGAGAAAAAAAAATTGAGGGAAATATCTTGATTCTTACCAATCATAAGAAGCAAGAGGGAACAGTGGCTATGAAGATCTGGGATTCTTAGTTAAGAGAGAGAGAGAGAGAGAGTCAGAGAGGATTTTATAAAATTTTTTGGGCACCAAAGAATGACTATGCTTGCTGCATGGGCAGTGGGACGTGGTAATAAAAAATCTGTATACAAACCCTATGTTATGTGCTTCTATCAGCATCAATCATGCTCACATGAATGAAGAATAGCAGCATAATAATAAAACAGAAAAGGAAAAGGAAAAGCAGAAAGAAATAAAAGAAGAAAAAGGGGAAATGAAAAATAATCTATCGCTCTTAGAAGCGTATGTTACGCATTTATTTCTTTTCCCGTTATTTAGTCAGAGGAATTTGAGGTGACTGGGTTTTATATGGATTCCTCCATACACGTCTCTCCCTTTCTCTCTCTTTATTTTGTTCTATTTCCTCTTTAAAAATAATTTGGTATTTTTAATTTTTCTTTTGGATATTCTTCGGGCTAAAGCACCCCCAAAGAAGGAAGATTTTATTAGAAACCTCTTGGAAAAGAAGATATTATTGTTTTAAATTTAATCACTCGTACTTAGTGTGTATTTAATTAAGTTTATTTTTTAATAACTAATATATTTTTTAAAAATTGAAAGAACTTTAAATAATTATTTCTTCCAAAATAAAAAATTGAGCATCTACTACTCTAATTAACTCTCTTTTTTTTTACACTCATATGTGCAATTTCTTGTTTACTATATATATATGGAATCGGAATAATTTATTTGATTACTTTATATGTTTTTTAAAAATTCAAATTCAAAATTTAATCAATCAATTTTATAGTTTTATTATTTGGAGAATAATATTATATATATATTGATATATAATTATATATTAAAAATTATATCATATTTTTTATATTTTAAAATAAATTATATGTTAAAATGAAGTTAATTCACGAAATAACAAACATTTTAAGTTATATAAAATTTGATCAAATTAATTTATTTACTTAATAAAAATGATTTATCTAATATTAGATTTATTAAACTTAATGTTTCTGAATTTTTGTTTATAAATATGATTATTTATCTCATTATGTAAATTCTTATTTTTTGAATTTATATTTTTTACTATTAAAAAAAGATTTTCAAACTCCTCGTTAGTGTTGATTCCAAATGGTGAGGTGGGGGGCACGATTGGCGGTGACACAGGAGGGTCCCACGCGCTAGTAAAAGTCGTTTGATATCATCATCTTTCATTCAATTTCAATGTTAAGATGTGATCAAGCCATCATTCATTTATGAAGCCATACTACATAAATGTTCATCGTGGAGCGTGATTCTCACGTCTTCGCCCACTGGCTATCATCATTAGTCATCAAATTAATCATGCTTCCCACTTTGTAAGCACACCGGCTATAATTCTAGTTAAGGATAATGTCATTGATTAACACATATTTTGGTTTTCTTAAACATTATATATTATTGGCTAAAATATGTTACATTTTTTTTATATATACTCAAATTTCATTTTTATCCCTAATAATTTTTTTTACGCTATCATATATTTCAAAAAATTTGATTTATGTCCTTGTTGTTAACTATTAATGTGTTTATTAGAGGTGAAAATAGGTTAGGTTAGACTTGGTTAGACCTGACCTTGGTTTGATTTAAAAATATAAAATCTGGTCTGACTTATTTATCTATTATAAACTTTTTGTTTTAGGTCTGACCTATTTAAAAGTCTGATTTGACCTACGAGCCTATTAAAAAGCCTATTATAAATATAAATATAAAAATTTGTAAATCTAAAACAAAATTTATTCTAATCTTTCTTACTTTCCTTTATTTTTCTTTTTTTCTTTTTTCATTATCTTCCTTTCCTTTTTTTTTTAATTATTTTTCCCTTTTTTCTTTTTTCCCTTTTTCCCTTTTTCTATTATCTTCCTTTGTCTTTTTTTTTTCGTTTTCTTTCTCCTTTTTTCTGTTTTAATATTTTTCTTTCTTTTTTTTATTCTTTCCATTTCATCATTTCCCTTTTCTTTAAAATAATTATTTTTTCTTTCAATTTCGTTTTTTAATTATTATTTTTAAAATATTTTTGTTTTCCATTTTTTTGGGATCCACACATGATCAGGATATGACAAATTGACTATATATATATATATATATATATATATATATATTAAATAGGTCAGTCTGACAGGCTTAACAGGTTTTTTTTTAAAACTTGAGTTTGACCTTTTATTTAAACAAACTTTTCAAAAAGCCTCAGCCTGACCTTTATAATAAACAAGTCAGATCAAGCCAGACCTTAAACAGACCAGACCAAAGGCTCCTGATAGATGGCCTGATCCATTTCCATCCCTAATGTATGTTAGTTTGACACGTTAGTTGCTTATGTTTTATGTCACATCGAATGACATGGCTGCCAATGTGACATATGAGTAATGATGTATCTAATGACATGACTGTCAATAATTAATAAATTAAAAAATATAAAAAAAATTATTTTTCTTTCCCATTTATCTCTTTTTTCTCATTCTCTCACTTCATCGTCATCTCTTTATCCTCTATGAACACTTAACCAACAAATCACTAGCACCCACCTCTATGAACACTAAAACCATGGACTCATTACCAATCCTACTACCCTCCTCTGACATTACACACGCTCATGCAACCTTGCGATCAAACACTTCTTCTCACACGTAAACCAAGGACCCCTGCCCCATCAATGACGTTGGTGCGACCCCTACCAGCAATAACACAGTCGCCTACGTACAACCTCGATGTCGTTGCACTGCCTGCACCATCTCAGTGCCACTATTCACAACCCACCTCCAACTCATCATTTTCACTTATATTTGAACCAAACACCACAACCATCATCAGATCTAAACCAAACAACACCCTGGGCATAAAAATACACTCTGTCACCAACAAAACAAAACATGCGGATTATTCTCACTCAGTTATTTCATATTCTCACACAATGCGTGAGCAAGCAAAGCAAAAGCCTAAAAAATTGGAGACAATCTCCTTCAAGCTCTAAACCATCTTCAGGGTCCATGTTACAGTCTTTAAGCGTGAAATGCATCTTGTGGTCGAGGAAATTGGAGACAATCTCCTTCAAGCTCTTAACCATCTTGTGTGATGAAGCTAGAATCGTCGCCGACAACACCTTGTCGCTGCCATTGTTGTGATTCACAAAGGAAAAAGAAGGGTGAGGTGAGAGAGTGAGAAAGAAGGGATCAATGAGTTGGAGAGAGAAATAATTTATTTTTCAATTTTTTATTTTTTATTTATTAATTATTGGTAGGCATGTCATTAGACACATCTTTGCTTATGTGTCACATTTAATCCAAAATGGCAAAACATGTAGGGAACTAACATATACGTCAATAGTTAACAAACTTGACTAATGACAGGGACATAAACCAAATTTTTTGAAATATCAAGGAGTAAAAATGAAGAAATTTTTTATCAGGGATCAAAAATAAAATTCAGGTATATATCAAAAATCACAAACATATTTTAGCCTATATTATATGATAAAATTTCATAGTATTTATCTCATCAAATAATTTATCTTACTTTTTTATTTATTAAGTAATATTACTTTTGTAAAAAAAATATAATTCTTTTTACATATTTATGGTTCACGTAAAAAAATATCAACTAGAGAATACCAAAGAATCCTTAAATCTGGGAACTTCGTTCACTCTCCCCTCAACTGAGCCTAACCATGAACTGTGGAGAAGGTTACACCCTATTCTCCTTATTCTCCAACGGTAATTGCCATTCTTCCCATGCATAGCCTTATGTTTCTTTCTCCTAGCCATGTGTCTAGATGTGATGCTTCTTAGCTTGATGTCTGAGTTTGGGGGCATACAATAACATCATTTTGCCCTTCTAACATGTCAGGTGATGAGGTGCACCCCTTCAGATTTGTCAGGCGACAAGGTGTGCCCCCTTGCATGTCAATATGTCCTAGCGAATTGGTACATTCTCATCTTTACCGATTGTTAAAAGATGTCGGGAGGGCGCAAAGCTAGCCTAGGGTTCATAAAGAAGATTCTAGAAGTCACTCAGTGCTATTGAACTATGCTGTGCATTGTTACTCTCATAGATTCTTATGAGAGAGTTGACCTTGATCCATTGATTAGCTAGTAGCCTTGAATGTTATCTATTTGTCTGATCCTTGATTTATTACTTGAAACCTTCAAGTCATTAGAGTTGTTGTCATCTTGGGAGGGTAAGTTTTACAGATTAATAGTTTTACCCAGACATTAATTAGTCAATTGTGGTCTACTAATGTATAACTCTTGAAGACCCTCCTATTATACACTTCCTCTATCCCTTAAGAAAAATAGTTAATTTACTTAATCATGTTAAATCTCTCCATTAATTGTATTATTATTCCAAAATTACTTTTTTCTTATCTCTCTATCCACTTAATTGTTTTTCATTAATGTTTGGAGAAAGAATAAATAAGCAGGACTATGTAGGGAAAAAAATAATTAATGCATCTTGAAATTAAAAAAGAATCTTATAAAAATAGAGAAACAAATTTTTAAAAAGAATCTTACATTAAAAATGAAGAGAGTAAATAATTAAAGTTGTCGTTCTAGTTTTCCTACAAGTTGAATGGTCTATTTATCTTTTTTACTTCACTATTATACTACTCATTTTATTACATTTTTTTGTTCTTATTTTTTATGTGTTTAATAAAAAATGAGATTTTTTAAAATTAATATTAATTGTTAATTTATTAATTTTTGCTGGTAAGAGGAATTTGAACTCACTACCTCTCCTTTCATTCTTATCTCTTTAGCAAATAGGCCAACCTTATAACTACAAAAACAATAAAAAAAAATTGTTCAATAATAAAAATATATATTAAAGCAACATCCTTCTCTCTTTTGGCTAAATATCTTAATAATAAGGAGTAGCTAAATTCTAATGCTGTCTAACATCCTTGCACAAAAGGACTACTAAGTTAACTGGATTTTAAGGTCATTTATATCTTTCGGCTAAATATCTTAACCATTCTATTCACGTTTCATTTTTTACTATAGCTTCTCTGTTTGAACTCAATAAAGACCACCGTACACCAATTCTAGATCAAGAAATCGGTGTCGCTCTGTGTTTTGCCACTGTTTTATGGTATCATTCAGCCAGTGGACTTGGTGAAATGGTTATATATGTTGTTTATACTTCAGAAAAGAAAAGAAAAGAAAAGAAAAGAAAATAAAATAAATCGTTAAAACGAGGAACTTCTGGTGAAAGTTGAAACAATGATCTCATACAAGTTACAATAAAAGAAATGTAAAGGGAGCAAGTAAAATGATCGACGAAAATTTATCGTTGCATAAGAAGTCAGAATACAAAAGCACAAATTATCGTGATTTGAAAAATAATTATCTTTATTTTTTTTATCAATTTTGAAAAAATAAAATAACTATTTTTTTAAAATAGTGATTTTAATAAATATTCAAATATAATACTTGGATTAAGGGTCAAATTGGTTATTTGTCTTAATCTCTACCCCTCGGAGCCCACATATCATATATACCTCCAAAATAAAGAGTCTTGAATACTAGAAGAAACATACCTATGCTTAACACGATTAAGATTTTTACTTGTTTTGTAGGTATATATACATATACCTATAATTATCTGTTTTGATCATATCACACTATGTATCATTTGATAATTCAATGAATCTCTTATTCTTTGTTTGACCAAATAGATTTTTTTAATTTTAAATGGAAGAATCTCGAGCATATTTAGAATTCCGTAGATGTCAACACCAAGACACCCTATACCCTATACCTTTTTTTCCAGGAATATATTTATGGAGATATATAAACTAAATAAGTACATAATATTGTCTATATAAATAATTTATTGATAATAACACTATTATGTCGGGATATAAAAAAAAGCAATATACATGATTCCACATATTCTATATTTAATACAATAACGATTATTATTCATGTTTAGTTCTGATGAGGTTCAATCAAGTTGTTTGGTCCTCTTCTTCTTAGTGAAATCTTCGATATCTGATGTTGAAGTGGAGGGAGGCACCTACAAAAAAGACTCTGACGAGCAAGTTAATGGTGCTATAAGGTGTTTTGTGTGTCTATAATTAGGATGAGTAAAACGTACCTAATGGTCTTGCCTTTGGGTCTATATATACACGCTTGACCCTAGAGAGTTGCGCTTTTCCAGGGGCCACATTGGGCTATGTCGAGTAACCGCTCAAGGGGGCACGTCAACGACACTAGCTAACTACTCAGATGTCGTGGTGAGCTGAGTACTCTCATGATTTGAGTATGGGCCGAGTTTCTCAGGTCATACAGTACATAAGCCCTCCAAGCTTTGAGTTCATGTGTGGATGATAGAGCTGAATATGCATAGACTGACCAAGCCGAGGACATCAGTGCTTGGACCCTGCGTCGAGTTCGAGAATGGATTGAAGATTGCTTTTTGGTGGTTATAGAAGGAAAGTTGAATGTGACTTTCCTGGGTAAGTGTCTCGGCATGGGTGGGTGGTGGGGACGAGGAGCAAGGTGGAGAAAAAAATTGTAAACCGGGCTCTGAGGTTCGTATTTTCCTCCCTTACTTGTCGCATGTCTGCCTCATGCTGCTGCTTAAACTCCTCCAAATCAACCTCTATTTTCTTTCATAACTACTCTATCTGCTCTCGAATTTCTTGTATGGTTGATGTCTCGGCTTTGTGGAGTGCGCAAACAAATTGGGATCACCTTTCTTTGTTGCTACCATTTTGAGGTCGTAGGAGAATTTTCCTCGACCCCACAGTGGGCGCCAAATGTTCCTGCTGAGATCTGACGAGGTCCAACCGAGATGTCTAGTCCTCTCCTTTTTAGTAGAATCTCCAATCTCCAACGTTGAAGTAGGGGGAGGTACCTGCGAAAAGGACTCCAACGAGCAAGTTAGTGGTGCTCTTAGGTGTTTTGTGTGTCTATAGCTAGGATGAGTAAAACGTACCTGATGGTCTTGCCTTTGGGTCTATATATACACGCACGACCCCTTAGGAGTTGCATTTTTCTAGGGGTCACGTTGGGCTGTATAGAGTAGCTACTCAAGGGGACAAATCAATAGCGCTAGCTAAATAATCAAATGTTGGGGGAGTCGAGTACCCTAGTATGGACCGAGTTTCTCGAGTCATACGATACATAAGCCCCAAGCTTTAAGTTCATGTGTGGATGATAAAGTTGAATATGCGTAGACTAACTGAGTCGAGGACATCAATGCTTGGGCCTTACATCGAGTTCGGGAGTAGATTGAAGGTTGCTCATGGTGGTTATAGATCAAGTCGTTGATATGCATCTGACCTTAAATATTTAATAAAGAGTATTTTTAAAAATAATAAAATATTTAGTTAGAAAGAGCAAAGAACCAATGGATATAATGTAGCTTAGGTGATAAGCATGTTGAATTTATATAATGTAGCTTAGGTGATAAGCATGTTGAATTTATGGGAGAAAAAATAATGTTCGATGTCAATAAAATACATTATTAGAAGGGATGTGATTATTTCTAAGACGGTTCCGCGACAACCGACTTAAATTTCCTGTCGTAAAATGCATTATTTCTAGTAGTGGGAGTTTTATGTGATTATTTATGAACTGAAAATTAATCTCATAGTTAGACCAAATTTTGGAGTACTACTACTTTGGAGTTAAAAGTGTTAGTTATGATTTTTTGAAATTAAAAAAATAAAATGAAAGAGTAAAGATTATTCATTGATAGCCTCGTATAAACCAAAGTACATCTATAACCTATGTTCATGGAGATCTTCGATTTGTCTGCTAAAAATTTTTTTTTGATCTGAATTGGTCACCGACAGGACAAAAACATGGTGCCGCAACCCGCAAGTAATCAAGTATTAGTCTCTTAATATTTTAAAACTTAACTAATCTTTTTAACTACTGATACGGCAATATCGTAAAGAACGGATCAAACAATTCAAACTTCAAATAATAAATAACAATAATTAAGAAGCTTCAAAGTTGGATAAAAGCTTTTGCTTTCAAGCGCACAGATCGCATCGACCATTGCAAAATTAAGAACACAGATTTTTTGTGGTGCCCATGCCTATCCTTGCCGTCCTGTCTGTTCGTGCTTCTAGCTAGCTATTTATTGTACTTTATTATTCTGTATTTTGTTTAACCTTTTATGTCATTTTATTTACTTGATGACTACTTTTTCCACAAATGTCACTCGCAACCTTTTGCAACATTAAAGTGGAATTTTCTTTTGTTTGTTTGGATGTGTCTGTGGATAAAAGTGTATTTAATATGGGTTGAAAACTGTTACGTTAGACTTCAAGATTTAGATCTAATAAAGTCACATATCTAAATATCTTCAATATCATAATTGATTTGATCAAGCCAATCGCACCAGATTCCAAATTCTTTACTAAGAAAAACAAAATGAATCAAGTGGAAAAGATATAGAATGAGTGTCTGATTATCTAACATTAGTAGAATAGAACTTTAACTAACCCCATAAAATGAAATTGCAGGCTAACCTTAATTAGAGCAAGCTCAACCATAATGATGCAAATGGAACCGTATTTGATACTATACAGCATTAGTCAATGGGATAATGAGACAAAAGGCTGAAAAAAATAAATTACAATCATGATCATTCAAAGATTTCTCTCAACCTGTTTGCACTACACAAGTCTGGGAACGAAATCCTCCTTACTTTTCTTTTTAACAGAGTGCATGTAGAGTGAAATGAAATTTTTGAATCAAAATAAGGTGTAAAATTATAAATCTCATTTTATTTATTGTTTATTTCACTTATTTTTAGCTTCTTTCTATTGCAGACAAACAGAGACATCCAAAACATGTTTTATGTCAAATAAAATTTAAGTTAAATAAAATTTAATATAAAATCGAAATAAACAAAATCCATGGTAACATATTAGAGCAACGTAGTCTTTTTTTATTTATATATATATAACTAACTTAGGGTCTTGTGTTTTGTATTGGTATTAATTTTATAGTTTATAATTTTTTATATATTATAACTTTTTAATGTATTTATATATTATATTTTAATATATATATATATATATATATATATATATATATATATATATAGTTAACAATATTAACATACAATAAAATGTTACATATTATAAAAATCATACCAAAATTTTGTATAATGTATACTATATTTTTATATACATACATGCATCAAGTTTATATTTTTATAAATTTTGTAATTCAGAAAAAATGTAATCCCATGAATTTAATTTTATATTTAATATATTTTCTATATTTTTATATTAATAAATTTATATATTGTTAATTAATTAAATTTGAATATTAATCAAATAAGTTAATGTAAAATATAAAAATCTTCTTTAATTGAGTAAATAAGAAAAAATGATTGAAACTATAAGCTTATTCCAAATGGAAGAATGTTATTATCGAAACTTCAAATTATATTTTTATCAATTAATGTTTAAATATGATTCACATATTTAATATTTCTGTTTTATATTTCATTATTATAACTTTTAATTATATGATGCAAAATATGAGTTTATCCTTACTCTAAAAAATTGATATCACTTAATACATATTGTTTAAAAAAGATATATTATTAACTAAAAAATAAAAAATGAATGAAATAAATCGACCGATGATTTTTTGTAGTACATTATTAAACAATATTAGATTCGTTGTTTAAAAAAAAGGCTAAAAGAGGTAAGAAATAATTGATTAAGAATAAAAGTTCTAAAAGTATAATTGTTTGTATTTAATAGAATAATAATTAAATATAGCTCTAATAGAATGAATAATAAAATTAAATCTATTTATATAATAAAATAATATTGATTTAAATTAAATAATATCATTAAATATTTTTAGAAGGAAGGAGTGAGATTATTATGTGGCATCACTCCATAAAATCAAACATTCTTTTATTTATATACATATACTAGTTTAGTGTCTTGTGCTTAGCATAGGTATTAAATTTACATTTAATAATTTATAGGTGTAATTTTTTTTATATTATTTAGTATGATTTATATATTATTTTAAAATTTATTACTTATATATATATATATATATATATATATATATATATATATATATATATAAACTTACATGTGATTTTAAGTGCTGCATTGAATGCAGTACATGATCATGTCTTAGTTATCTTTTTTGATTGATAGGCAGATTATATATTTGTGTGATTAGTCATAATTTAATTTAACATTAATGTTATTTTTTAAAAAAATTGTATTATCCAAGCCAATTTTTAATTGAATTTGAATTAGATTAAAAAAGATAAATATCACCTTAAAAATTTAGATGATCTACTTATAATTTTTTTTTAATTTTTAACTTATTAGATATTAATTTATTATTATTTTGTATAAAATAATAATAATAGTTATTATTATTATTGACAAAGGTTAAGACTTGGTGTTACATTTAAAAAATGCTCAAATTTGAGAAACTATTTTGAACATGAATTTATTCATAAAAAAAATATTGAACATGAATTTGTAAAAAAAAAAAAAAAATTCTGACTCGCATTTGGTTTGGGAACCAATAATTAAGTAAAGTTCTAATTCTTTTTAAACCTTTTGTATCATCTCAAAATTTATGAATATATTTCACACACACGTATAATATATATATATATATATATATATATATTAAATATATTTTTGAATTAATCAATTAATATTTATTAATTAAATTAAGATTTAATGGAATTATTAAGAGAATGATAAATAAAATCTTTAATTATATATATATATATATATATATATATATATATATATCCTATCAATTAACTTATGATTTAATAAAATGGTTAAATCAATTTAATAGAATAAAATATGTATTAATTAATTAAATTATTTGAAATTAAGGAATATGGATTTATCATGTGACATCACCCCAAAAAATCAAACCTTCTTATTTATATATACTAGATAGTGCCCGTGCCATGTATGAGTCAATTTGGAGGGAAATTTTTTTGGAATATATAAAAGAATTATTATTAATTTCTTATATTATTAAAAAAATCTAAAATCAATTCAAGTGTCTATAATATATATCCTATTTAGTAATAAGAAATAATAGAAGATAATTGGATTTGACTACTTTTTAAATAAAATTATAAAATTAATTTTGACAATATTATTCTCTTGAGAAAAAAATTGTATAAACAAATAAAACCCAAATAAAAATAATAATACGTTGAACATGATTTAACATTAATTTATGGAGATCATTTAACATGATAGCACATAGATTATTTCATTATAATCACTTTCATGGAGATCATTAATTTAGCATCCTATAAAAAATATTAAAAATTCAAGTAACATAGTTTGATATATTAAAAAATATTAAAGTTTATCAATATTCAATAAGGTGAACACATTTAATTTCGTTTTAAACCTTTTTTAATATGTATTATGAATATTTTATTTTTTAGTAATGGGAAAAGAAGAGTCATTCAAATACTCGGCTAATTAAAATTTTAATATCTCCACCTAATTAATTTTTTTGGTGAAATCTACCTAATTAAATTTAGTATGTATAAATTTTACTTATGTGGACTATTTTACATTTTTAATACTTTAAAATGACTTTGATTTACTAGTTTTTGTCCCTGCGGTTTCAAATAGATCAATTCAGTATAAATAAGTCTGTTTGATGCCTTGGTCGTTAATGTACAAGACTAAATGCATATATATCTTTTTAAAGTATATAAACCAAATTGACCGATTTAAAATTCTAGAAACTAAAATCAAATTTGATTGAAAATAAAGGAATAAAAATATATTTTACTCTAAAATTTTAAGTTGTATCCTACATTGAAAGGTCAACTTTTTATTTCTTAATAAGTTCACGAAATATTTTCTTGAATTTTTTTTGGTTGTTTTAATGAAAGAATCAAATCATACTTAAAAGCAGTATTAACAAGTTTATGGTAATTTTATATAGAAATTAGTCTTTCTCCAACTTTGAGATTTTATTTGTTTCTCAAAGATTTGGATTATCATATTAATTTGTTAAAAGATTTGGATTGATTGTGTCTGTTATATGAGAGAGATACACTAACTTCACTTAAACTGTTTTCCCTAATGCAAAATTGTAAGTAGTAGTAGGCTTACCTATAGAGAAAATTGGATCATGTGAAGGTTGCTATGCGAGCGGTGAAGAATGATGCTGAGTTGATGACACAGCCAATTTTGTAAATTTTGGAAACATTTTTCAAAATATGCTGAGTGCAGTTTTGCATAAAAGGAAATGAATAACTCATTCAATTAATCTTAGAATTTATAAATATTGGTTTAATTTAATTATTGATATTATAAAAAAGTCCCTAGCTAATTTTCTCAGTTACCATTCTATTTAGTCCTTAAAATTAATATTATCAGTTGATTTGATTTTTAACAGTATAAAATCAATTAATTTAGTCTTTGAATTTGTTTATAATCGATTTGGTTTTTAATTTTGATAATCACAAGTTGATTTGGACCTTGGTGTTAGGGAACAAATTGAGTGAAGCATACCAATTAAAGTGAGAGATCAAAGAATAAATTATAAGATAGCTAGAAACAAAAAAGTTAGCTAATAATTATTAGAGTAGTACAATGCATATAATATAAGAGTCCCACATCGTGTATATGATAAATTAGTTTATGTACTTTTTAATATAGATATATTCATTGTGTGTTCATATTAGATACACAATTATTCAATCTTAAGTTAGTAGCAGAGCTCTTTGCTCTAGAAACTTTCATTTATGCTAAAACCCTAAGCCCATTGCTTAGGTCCATTGCCATGTGTCTCTCCAGCTCGTCACTGTTCACTCGCCAAAAATACTGTTCATGCTGCCAAAATACTATTCACACTGTAGGAAATACTGTTCACTTGCCGGAAACATTGTTCACGTTGCCAAAAACACTGTTCACGCCGAAAACACCTTTTTTTTTCTACTCCTTCTAGATCTGCAAGTTTTTATTTATTTATTTATTTATTGCATTCATAATGACAGCCTCATCTCCTGCTTCATCCTCTGTTGTTGATTCCATTGCTTTTGTTTCCCATAATGACTCTTGCAGAAATAGTGGACGTGGTCGTGACCGTGGCCAGGACCAAGGCGGACGTGTCAAAGACCTTGTTGTAATCATTGTCAGCAACTTGGTCATTATGAGGAGTGTTGTTACATGAAGTATCCTCACCTGCGACCCTCTCATGTTGCAAATGTAGCCTAGTCAGATATTGCATCATCTGGTTCAGTCTCTCTCTCTCTCTCTCTCTCTCTCCTACAAAATATGCCACTCTCCAGACTCTTCTCAGAAAGACTTCTCCTCTGCCTCACCTGTTGCTTGTATTTCTCATTCTACATCACTTGGTCCTTGGATAATTGACTAAGGTGCTATCGATCACCTCTGTGGTAATAAGGAACTCTTTACATCTCTTACTTATTCTGATAATTTACCTTCCTTTACTCTTGCCGATGGCACTAAAGCCCCTGTTCGTGGGATTGGACAAGCTCGTTCGACCTCTTCCTTAACCTTGACATCTGTCTATTTCATTCCTGACATCCCTTGTAACTTAATTTCTATTAGTAAATTGGTCCACTCCCTTACTTGCATCATTACCTTTTCTAACCATTCTGTTTCTATGCAGGATCTGGGTACAGGGAAGACGATTAGAGTAGGCCGTGAGTCATGGGGTCTTTACTATCTAGTTGTGCCTCGTCCTTCAGTGGTATGCTCTCTCACAGAATCTCCACAGCTTATTCATAGTTGTCTCAGTCATTCAAGTCTTTCCAAATTAAAGACGATGCTTCCTTTTTTATTCGGTATTCAATCTTTAGATTGTGTGTCGTGTCAGCAAGGGAAGCACACACGTTCCTCCTTTGCCAGTCTAGTCAATAAACAAGTTGATGCTCCCTTTTCTCTTATTCATTCAGATATTTGGGGTCCAAGTCATACTATGTCTGTTTTAGGTTTTCGGTATTTTGTTACTTTAATTGATGATTATTCCCGGTGTACCTGGATTTATTTAATGAAAAATAATTCTGAGTTATTCTTCATTTATTAAAGGTTTTCTTCTAAGGTTCATACTCAATTTGGTTCCTCTATTCGTATTTTACTTAGTGATAATGCTAAGGAATATGTCTCTCTTGACTTTTCTAATTTCTTGGCCTCACAAGGTACTTTACATCAGACTATTTGTCCTCACACTCCACAACAAAATGGGGTGGCTGAACATAAAAATAGACATCTTATTGAAACTGTCCGGACTCTTCTTATTCACATGCATGTTCCTCTTCACTTCTGGGTAGATGCGGTACTCGTCTCGTGTTTCCTCATCAACCGCATGCCTTCCTCTATGCTTAACAATGACATTCCCCATAACCTGTTGTTTCCAGATGCTTCTCTTTATCCTTATCCCCACATGTCTTTGGTTGTACTTGTTTTGTTCATGATCTCACTCCTGGTAAAGATAAATTAACATCCAAAGCCTTTAGGTGTATTTTTCTTGGTTATTCTTGTCTTCAAAAGGGTTATCGTTGTTATTCTCTTGATCTTAAGCATTATATTGTTTTAGCTGATGTCACTTTTCTTGATCAACAACCCTTTCATTCTATCCAAACTCAATTGTCACAAGTTGATCAGACTCTTCCTGTTCCTTTTCTTGACTTGTCTTTACCAGCTGCAGGTGACTCTATCCCCGAGGGGCAACCTCTTGCCTCCATCCCTGAAGATAACCCTTTTCTCACCTATCAGCGTCATCAGACTGTGCCCCTTGTGGACTTGTCCCTGGATGATTCATCACCTTCTCCGGTCCACTCTTCCCCTCTGATTCCTTCATTAGAAGCTCTTCCCATTGCCCAAAGAAAAGGTATACGTATTACTCATAACCCTTATCCTCTTTATACATTCTTGAGCTATGTTCGTCTTTCTACTCCTCATTTCACCTTTGTTTCTGGTCTTTCTTCTATTTCTATTTCTAAGACCATAGGTGAAGCTATTTCCCATCCAGGGTGGCGCCAAGCGATGCTTGATGAGATGACTACTCTTCATTCCAATGGCACTTGGGATCTTGTTTCTGCTCCTCCACGGAAGTCTATAGTTGGTTGTGGGTGGATCTTTACTATCAAGGTTGGACCTAATGGCCATGTTGAGAATCTCAAGGCGTGCTTAGTTGCCAAGAGTTTTACTCAGATTTTTGGCCTTGACTATAGTGACACATTCTCCCCTGTCACTAAGATGGCGTTTGTCCGCATGTTTCTTGCCTTTGCAGCTATTCATCATTGACCATTCTTTCAACTAGACATTAAAAATGCTTTTCTTCATGGTGATTTACAGGAAGAGGTATACATGGAGCAATCGCCTGGCTTTGGTGCTCAGGGGGAGTCTGGGATGGTGTGTAGACTTCGCAAGTCCTTATATGGCCTCAAGCAATCTCCTCGGGCATGGTTCAACCATTTCAGTTCTGCCATTCAGGCTTTTGGCTTAATTCGTAGTGAGATTGATCATTCTGTGTTTTATAGGCACACATCTCCTGATAAGTGCATCTATTTGTTAGTCTATGTTGATGACATCATTCTCACCGGAAGTGATCAAGCTGAGATTGACCAATTAAAATAATATTTGTTCAGTCAATTTCAGACAAAAGATCTCGGTAAGCTTTGTTACTTCTTAGGAATTGAGGTAACACAGTCTAGACAGGGCATTTCCATTTGCTAGAGGAAATATGCCTTAGATATCTTAGAGAAGATTGGTATGTTGGCGTGTAAGCCAGTTGATTCACCAATGGACCCTAATATCAAATTATTACCCGGACAGGGGGAGCCATTATCTGATCCTGGATGTTATCAGAGGTTGATTGGGAAGCTTAATTACCTTACTGTGACTAGGCCAGACATCTCTTCTACTGTTAGTGTTGCTAGTCAGTTCCTTAACTCCCATTGTGATTCCCATTGGGATGCTGCTGTTAGGATTCTCCGGTAAATCAAAAGAGCACCTGGGAAAGGCTTATTATATTCAGATCAGAGACATACAAAAATTTGTGGTTATTCAGATGTCGATTAGGCAGGTTCCCTTTAGGACAGACGCTCTACTTCAGGTTATTGTATCTTCTTTGGAGGAAACCTGATTTCTTGGAAGAGTAAGAAACAAACTGTTGTCACACAATCTAGTGCAAAGGCTGAGTATCGTGCAATTGGAGTTGCTACCTGCGAGCTAATCTGGTTAAAACAGTTGATTAGAGAGCTCCATCTATGTAAACAGAAACAACCCATGACACTCATTTGTGACAATCAAGTTGCGCTGCATAT
>QARZ01000388.1:340167-351971 GCA_013407115.1 Glycine latifolia | reverse complement strand
AAAAAAAAGGTTAAAACTTAAAACTCTTTATAAATTCAAATCTAAAATGAATGAAAGTTGACTCATATAATTGATATTTCGTGTAACAATTAAATTATTGGAATATAAATTTTGAGACCCTCGTAAATTATTTGAGGATTTAAGTAGTATTAAACTTGATTTTTTTAAGTTGACATAAAAAAAAATAAGTTAAAGGTACTTTGTAATATAATCTTTAAATTTAATTTTTTTTTTTAAATAGTGCATTCTAGAAATCTTAAAATTTGAGATAGAAAAAGGAGAAATCCAAAATAAATAAAAAAAATCTTAAATAGTTAAATTTATTTGTTGTTATCAAATATTTGTATAAGAGAAGGAGAAGCCAAAAATAAAAACAAAGTCTTGAATTTTTTTTCAAAGACTTGCTTCATGTTTCTTTTTCGTGGTTTTAGGTTTGTATAAAAATAATCAAATCCAATGATCAAATTTAATTATATTAGCTTGGTTTGAGTTTTTTTTTTAATAATCCAAACCAAACCAATTTATTAAGATTGAGTTAATTTAGTTCGAATCATTAGGTTATGACTAAAAAGTAGTTATAAAATTATTTTTAACTTTTTATTTCTTATTATTGTCCATTTTATATAAATTTTTAATTTTATAATAATATAATTTATTGATTATAAATATCCATTTATTTAATATTTAAATTTTCTATAATTATCATTAATTATTTTCACTAAAAATATGATACATAAATGTGATCAATTTAAGACAATTGATAAAGGATTATAAAAAAAAAAGTTATATACTCATAATCTAAACAGTTTTATATTATCATTCAATCCTAATATTTGTTCTAACATTGCATATAGATTAATAAATCATGAAAATTATTCATTTTATTGTGTTTGATTAAAAGATTAATCACAACTTCTAAGTTATAATACTGCATATATCAATATACCGTGGTATATGGTTGGTAAGAAAAAAAATCATGCATAACATCTGCAGTTATTGTCAAACATGAATCATATCAGACTTTTTCACTACATTTTTAATTTAACTAAAACCCTTCGAAGTTGCAGAATATTACACTTCATTCATTAATATAGACAAATACTGCAACAACTTCAACTTTTTTCAATCAAAATCTACATTAAAATATATTTTAAATTGGTCAGGACTACCAGTTTATAGTAGTTCTCTACCCTCGTTGCTTCATTCAGTTTGTTTCATTGAACATTAATCATTATGATTTATGAGCGTACAACCATCAAATCATAAGCAAAACATACCACCTAATTTAATTAAGAACGGTTACAATAACTATCAACGGATATATAAGCAAATGTCCAAAGCAAAATATGTTATATAATTAATGCTATATTTGTCAGAATTACGCAGCAGCAGTATATAACCAATAAGAACAGAACAAGGTGCAATTCACAAGTTGGTGATGTCTCTTCTCTTATCTCTTCTTTTAGTGCACCTACTTTGATACATAAACACTTTACTAAACAAGATTAATTACCTATTTGGAATACACAATTTTTCGGTGATAAATATAGGATAACAAATATAGAGACGAAATAAAAATGAGCCCATCTTTGATGTGTGTATTTGTTCAAGTATAATGAAGAAAATGTGACCACAAGTTGAACCACCATATTATCTTCACTCACCATTTTGTAATTTGACGTTAGTCCCTTGAAGTCGTGGACTTTGCATACACAACATAAAACTTGTGCTCATTAAAGCCACAATCTGAACAGTTTGCAAGATATTTTCTTTTGCCTCTGATCTTTAATACAAATGGTAATTTATTCACACACAAAAAAATACAAATGGTGATGTTTACTTATCAGTATTTTTATGTTTTAATAATTTTTTTTTAATTATTTTTCTCTTCATTTTTTCCTTCTTTCATTTTAGTTTATTTTTTTTATCTCTTTTGTCTTATTTTCATTTTTTCTTTCTTTCTCCTTTTCTTTTTTTATCTTATTTTTTATCTATCATTGAACTCATTTATTACTTACCTTAATTAACTTGAATTAAATGTGCTATTGATGTTCATGTTGAAAAATATTTTCAGCCTTACCCTATTTTTAGTATAAAAAAAAATCATGTATGTTTAACGTTGTTAAAAGTAACTCTTGAATTGAATAAAAAGAAAATTTAATATGTGTTGGAGAACAAGTCTCTCATTAATTGGATTAGGAACGAGATACAAAATAGGAGGAGCAAATATAGAAGAGATTATTTGACAGCAACTTATATATGACTTAGTTTACATTAAGTCATACCAAATCTTTATTTAAAAAAATAAACTAAGTGAAAACTTTTCTATTGAAAGTATTCTTATCCAAACTCTTAAATAAGTTATAATTTCACAATTAATTTGATTAAATATAATATTATAAGTATTTTTTAATTAGAATTAACATATTATCTTAATGACGTAAAATAGTAAAACTAATACAGAAAATGGACAAATTATCAATAATCGATAATGTTAATTAAAACGTAATAACTCTTAAAAACACTAACTAGTATAATCTTCTTATCTTACTATACTACTAAAGTTGTTCCCTAAATATCAAACCAAAACACTGAATCAATATCTTAGACTGATACAACATTTTAAGAACGTTGCTCTTGCTCCTGCCCCGTGCCTCCCATTAATGTTGTTTGAAATCTCGCCGCCAAATAACCATGATGCTACACTTGGCATCCATTTTCAACCTTCAACCAAAAAATTCTCCAATATCAACGCAACTCAATAACCAATAATCAGTGCCACTGAAACATGGAAGGCAAAAGCAACCACCATAAAATAAACAAATGTATGATTAAAATTTCTCCAATTAAACCCATGACCACCAAAGTCCAAGTCATGTCCCCGTCACAAGCAATGTGGCAGACTAACACACCCATTTACTAAGCCCCAAAAAGTGTATATTTGGAAGCACTGTTCCCAACAGAAACCATATCTCTATGGATATCAAATTTTTCCATCCACGTGTTGACACATACCAAAGTCGGCCCTACAAGAAGGTTATCTACAAAAGCTAGAGGCGGCACTAGCCAATAAAAATTTGATTTAACCTTCATGGATTAAGACCCTTGACTCAATTTTAGCCTAGTTAAGTACTAACTCTTAGGCGTAGTCAGTTAGTCCCCTCCTTATAAATTGAACCCTTTTGTAGTTCATTCCCATCATCAACAATCAAACCAATTTCAGCACAACTTGAAAGAAATCCTAGTACTTTTCTATCTATTTAGCTTTCTCTCTGTTCCCAAAAAACACTTTCACAAAAATGGCAAATTCTCGCATTGCTAGGTTCTTCATGGAAGTAGCACCACCACAGTATGTTACTGTGATGAGGCACAGAACATCGAAGATGTTGGACACTATTACTGAAGATGAGAGGGAGATCAGTACCAATGATTCTGTCATGTCACCTCCTAAAACCAAATCAACAGTGACAGTTGCAGCTTCTTCAGCTTCATCTGCTGCTTCTGTTACCAATGTTAAGGGAAGGTATTTTCTTAAGGAAGTTCATAGATCCCTCTCAATTTTGAATCAGTGAAGGCAGGGCAATGAAACAACATGCAACCTAGGACCTTGGTGGGTTTATTTTTTTAGTCATGTAAAGTTGCAAGCTAGTATCTTTTTGTTCATGTATTGCCCCTCTTGTTTAGGTAATTATTATATCCTTTCAATGGGTTTGATGAACAAGAATAGTTTGGACTTGGGAGTGTAAAGAGGCTCGTGGATTGGGAATTCTTGCACCTTGAATTTTGCTGTACACTCATATTTTTCTATCAAATAAACTCAAAACTGCCTTTTTATGTTATCATAAGTTTTTTTTATTGATAAATATTATTAATTCTCATTGTTATTAATTTTTGTTAGTAGAAAAATTTAAATCTAGGTCTTTTTCCTCTTTTCATTCTTCATTTATTATTAGACTAATCTTGATAAAATGTTCGAGTATCTGTGGTAACAACGAAAGGTAAAATTTCATGACATGGTCGAATTCAAGTCTTGTACCAAGTGGTTAATTAATTCAATATGTTTCATCAACTTTTTTTTCTCTCCAAATTTTAGCCACCAACTTTTAAACATTTTTGTTTCTAGAAGTATATTCAAGCATTAGAAAATGAAAATTGATACATTTGTGTTGAAAATCTCAGATTTAATTTACATGCACCCCACTGCCAAGTTAAATAAATAAATTACTTTTTTTCAGTTCCCACTAATTGATTTATAGAATGACTAGGAGTAGCTGTAAGAAGAAACAGGAGAAGAGAAAATCTATTAAATTAGTCGGTTTTTAAATGATTAATTAATTAAGAGTGATATTTAATATTATGTATATACGAATGCGGCTTGGTAGGTTATAAGTTAACAAAATCATTACCATAAATAAGAATGAGATTCCATTGGAGGTTCACGTGGAACGTGTCATTCAGATAATTTGGATCGTTGGATTATTCATATGAACCATATTTTGACATGTGTGAATTATATTTATTTTCAATGAAATTTTCGTTTCCATACATATCCATAATAGGCACCAACCTAGCTTCTTAAAATTAAGAAAGGTAGCTCATAATCACAGATCAAATTTGTGCAAATAAGTGAATTACCTTGCAAAAATGGTATAAAAGGCTATAAGCAGAAAGCAAAGAATTATAATGTTGATCCTCATTTATGCATGCAATCTTTCTATAGTTTGGATTTTAGTTAATTATAACAACTACAAAAATCGGTATTTGGTTCACGAAATTTTCTTACATTCTTTAAAGACTTTTTTAAAAGTATATTATGCAAAAATTAAATACAATTTTTTTTCACAAATCATATTTTTTCATACATAAAATTCGTGATACACCTTATTTAAAAAAATCAAATTTAATACTATTTAAAACAACAACTTATTAGTATTTAAATATATATATATATATATATATATATTGATATTCATAATTATTTTCTAAATATTTATATACATAATTACTAATATATATTATTTATATATTTATAAAAAGAGTAAATTACACTTACACCCCCTTGTGTTTTGCTCAAATTTTACTTGATACTCCTCCATTTTTTCACATTACTTTTATCCCTTTCCGTTAACACCTGTTAACTAACGTTAATTAAAATATATGAGCAGACAAAATTGTCCTTATATTTTAATTGTAAAATCTAAATTATCTCTTCCCAATTAGTTTCAAAATTTAGGGTCCATGTTTCATTCCTCTTTCTCATTCACAAGTACTATTCATCTTCCTTTTATAGGTGAGTTCTTCTTTACCGTTCATGGGGGTGCGAGTTTCTCTTCCTCTCACGACATTCAAGTTTCATTCCTTTTCAACGTTCGCGAGTTCTTACCATTCATCTTCTAGTTCACAAGTTCTCCATTATTCATCTTCCTCTATTATTATCTAGTCTTCTCTTATACTCAGTTTTACATTGTAAACATTATTGACAATTTATTATATAATAATAATTACTTACAAGGAATTTTCAAGAAAACAATGAAAGATAATGGACAAATAACCAAATTCATAGTGAAATATAATTTTGTCTCTGTTCCCTAATGAAAATAACATTTCTTTTTGGGTTATTATTAATCTCCATTTAAAGAAGCATATCATGGGTGAGTATCCAACAAAATTGATTTTGAAATTAAAATCAATGTGTCAAAGCAATTTAATTATGTTTGCTAGTTTAAATAGTTGTGTCTCTGTTACATCATCAAGTAAAATGAAATGTATAATTTCTCAGATGAAATTGGACGAGTGATAAATAAATTGAAATGAATCACTCAATCTTTAGTTTAACATTATCACGTGTTTTGCAGCTATTGATTGAGACATTATATTAAACACTTTGCCATAAAAAAATATTTCAAAGAAAGGAATTAAAAACATAAATGTAGGAGCAAAACACTAAAATTGAAGTAAAGGACCATATTCAATTAGAGAAAAAAATTGAACTAAAAGAAGAAGGAAGGGTGTTAACAATGCATACCAAAAAGGTGAGTTTACGTCTAACAAAAAACTGAGTTCACGTCCAATTATAGATAAAACAAAAAGAAACAGAGTTTTAAAATATTTCCAGATTGAGAGGATGAAAATGAAAATATTTTAGATATAAAATTTTATTAAAAATCATATAACAAATATGTGTCTAATTTTTATTAAATTATTAAACAATGTTTAGATAAAATTTAAGCAAAATATAAGAAGTAAAAGTATAATTTACTCTTATAAAATTATCCACCACCTTGTCACATGTAGGTGTAGGTGCTAAATAATACAAATTATTTGTTTTTCACTTTTTTCTTATAAAAAATTCTCACCCTGATTTTTTTTTATAAAAAAATTTGTGCAACAACACGGAACCATTCATAGTTTAAAATAATTTATTTCTAGAAATACAATAAAAAATATATTATAAACATTGAGTAGATTGTAAATATTTTTTTTGTTTAAATATTTTTTTATTCATATAATTTAGTATTTTTTATATTTTCTTTCCTAAAAAAATATTTTATTTAAGTCATTATAAAATATATTTGTTTTATTTTTTTCTTATATTTTAAATAATATGTTTTTTACTGTTTAAAATATTTTTTTAAGTTCAAAGTACTAAAAAAATTAAATAAATACATTTGATTAGGACTAAAATAAAAAAATAAACTGCAGGGATAAAAATTAAAAACATTAAATTATAGGAAAAAATATTCAATTTATCAATTATTTATTTTTTTATAGAAAATTTATCTGTTAAATTTAGAGTTAGAAGATATAGATAGATTTGGATCCTCTCCTTTTTACTTTAAACTGGAGAGGTTCTGTTAATGTATATGAGTCATTCATAATATAAAAAATTTAATCCACAGCTAGAATAAAATTCCACTAAAGCCTCCTTTAACCGTTGTCACGCACTCACACGGCTTCCCCGAAGGCGTGCCACCAGGACCAGGGGGTGGCCAATGTCCGCAAGTGCGGACATTAAAATTTGGCCTTCTTTTTTTTTAATAAAACGGTGCCGTTTCAGTTTGGGAATTTTTTTGGTTTTCTTCTTCCTTAGGTTCATCCGCAGCGGCAGCGTCACTGAGCCAGCTTCATCGTCTTCAAGCCTCGCCCTCGCGACCTCGTCTTCAAGCCTCGAGACCTCCGTCCGTTCAAGCCAGCTTCATCGCGCCGTCCGTTCAAGCTTCATCGCGACCTCTTCTTCAACCTTCGTCGGGCCGCCCGCCGCCGCCGTCCAAGCCTGAAGCCTTCGAAGGTTTGCATTTTTTTGTTTATATATTCCGTGAGTCAATGCGTTTTTTTTATTTGTCATGGAAGCCTTCGAAGGATGTTAATTTTTTGATTCAAGACAAAATGACAATGTGATTTGAGCAGAGTCTGATTTTGGTACTATGAAGTCATTTTAATGGATTGACGAAACTGTTATGGTTATATATACTGGCTTAGTCTCTACTTGAATAACTAGGTTGAACTGGTTAATTGTAGTCTGGTTTAGTGAGTGGCCAGTGGATTTGGAAGTTATTTTCTTCTTTGTTGTTACCGAGCGCTAACATTTCCATTTGCAAAATTAACGATGATAAGAAATCTTCTTGGGAGACTGGTACTGCTCTTTATATGCATTTCATATAAGGCTTATGAAGGATGGTGATACATTATGGTTAATTGCTTACCTATTGTAAGTTGTAGCCACTTGAATAATCTATTAGTAAAATACTTTATGCCTTTAAACTGCATTATCTAATTTATACTTTCTGTGCAGACATGATCTCTCCAGTTATGTCTCTAAACTCTTATTTTGTTTTCAATAATAATGTGCAGGGAGACCAAAATTCTCCTGGTATCATACCACTGGCTAATAAGGATGTTTTCAGTATGATCCAAGATGTAAGCTTATTTTGCAAGATTAGTAGTTGTTGATTATTTAAATTACATATCTGACATTATGCCATTGCTGTTCATTATAAGTTTATGCTTTAATGTCATGTGAGGTTGCTGTATCTTTTGTTAATAGTTGCTGTGTGTGTATCATGTGTGTCACCCTCTTACTTTCTCCTGTAAATGGCCATGTCTGTGCTCCTTTAGTTATTTACAAGTATACTTGAGCTCTATGTTCTGCTTGATATTAGTTAATAGTTGCTGCTTCAACTTGACTTGATTTCCAAAGTATCCATCTTGAATATAAAGCGTTGATTTAAATTTTCTTTACAAAAAAACTTGGGAGTAGCGTTGCTACCGCCGCACTGCCCGCACGGTCCTATGTTCAATCATTTGTAGAATAGGGTTTAGGGTTTATTAACATCTCAAGAACCCTTCTAACACAGAAGAAAAGTCTTCTCTCCCAGCTAAAGCAAAGATGCAAAATCGTAAGCGAAAAGACGCATTCGACGCCCAACCTCGGGAAACTTCTAAACGGCACCGTTTGGAACGTCACAGTCCCTGGAACAACCTTAATCTTATACTCTGCATCCAAGACAAACACCATGATCTCTCCAGGTTATTTTCTGTTTTCTAATAAAATGAAATGCTTTGAACAATATGTGTGGGAGAGCAGTTACAATTTAGTTAAAATCAAGTAATCTTTGAACAGTGTTTTAATCTCTCCTTGTAAGCTATTCAAATGGATACTGAGATCAATTTTATTCTTCTTCCATGTGTGAAAATGCAGCAAGGTCAATCAAGCCTTCAATTTTGTGCAGTCTTATAATGGTGAGGATTGTAAAACCATAGAACTGCCAAGACTACTGTGTTACCTTAATGATTGGATATTGGCATTGCTATTCCCTCCAAATGGGAAGAAAAACTGGGGCGATGGAAAGTCACCGCCGCAGCTTAAGGGAATTGATGCATATATGGATCTTCGTTGTTGGGAGATATTCAAGTTCTGCTTGCAGGAGTCTTTGAAGTTCCACGTCTCTTTGAGTATTCCCCGGAACCTCCTACAAACGGTTCAGTTCGTTGCCAGAAATGTTCTGTCACTGCTAGAGGGTTCCTTTATCAGTTCAGGAGAACTGTTTATATCTGATGCTAGGTATAAACTGTGTGATACCACTCTTGACTGTGTTTCATTGGTATTCTCGTCTCATGGTGGGCTGTCAAATAAAAACTTGGACTTGTGGGTTGACACAGCCAGGGTGTTGCTTGAACTTGTGCTTAAAATGTATAGCAATAAACTTGATGGCAGCGACATGGGTGCTTATGCATTTCGCTTTCTGTGGTCAGTGCTTCAGCCATTCTCTATGGTGAGGGTACGTCTAACTAAGAAAGGATTTCATAACTTTGTGGATAAACTTCTTGAGCCGCTGTTGCATTTATCAGGCGAGTTGCATCTTCGGGTTAATGAAAGTAATCCCATTTGGGCGTCGAGATTAATGGAGGCGGTAGAAGAAGTTCTTTCTCATGGACTGTTTCATCACGTGCATATTCCTGAGTTTTTAAGCTTGCATGTTTCAGAAAACGATGATGTTTCATGTGATGATAAGTCAAATGACTCAAAGGCAACTATTAAAAGTTATACTAGACATTTATTTGATGTACTGAACAAAATTATAGCTAAGAAGAATGATATGGCAATGGGTAGCTTAGGCTTGTTATTTCACTTGTATGTTAATTCAGCAAGAAAATTCAAACTGGATGAAGGGCACCAGACAGTGGAGAATATAGATGGTTCAAGGCAACCAGTGCCAGGAAAACACTGTAGCTCAAATAATATTTCTGCAGACCTTCAAAACTCACTTTTTAATTTTTTTGTACTGATTATGGAACCCCTTTTGCTGAAGATTAATGCCTATATTCAAGTCGAAGTAGATGCTAATCCCCTGTTGTTGGATTTTCATGCTTTACTCAAGTCTATTGGTAAATTACTTGCTAGTTTTATGCAAGACAAAGTTTATGTGAGAACCGAGGACACATCTGGAGGAGCTTGTCTTAATTTCCTGAAGAAAATATTTAATACACTGATGACTAGTTTCGCTAGTGTACTTCACTTCTCCAACTATGATACAACCAACAGGACGGAGATATCTAGTACTTTGCCTGCTAACGAGATTCTAGTTGCTATGGGATATCTTTTGCAAATTGAATATGAGGTTATTGGAGAAGACTTGGTAAATCTGTGGCTTCTCATGTTGTCATGCTCTGCCATCAATTGCAATTTGGTGAATGTTCTTGACCAATGCCCATTACCTTCCACTATACCTGCCCTGGGATGCCAAACAATTTATCTGTACAGTCAACTTCGCCAGGTTCGTATCAAAATTCCGATTACTGTTTATTTATGTTGTATTTTTATCCTTTATCCCAGACCGCAGTAAGTGTTATGTTTTAGAGGTTTTGCATGGGTTCTGCCTTGTTGATGGTTTTATTACTTCATGTCCTAGTCACTTGGTGTAATTCTAGGTATGATTTTTTGGCAAAGGGGAGGGGAATGATGTTTTGGGTGACGGGAAATTTTTAAAAAATGGTTATATTCGTGGTTTTGATTCAGCTTATGTTGTATTTACGTGTTTGAAATGTTGTAGGTGGAAATTGCTATTTTAGCATTGTGCAAAGCAATAAGGCTTGTTATATCTCACGAGGGTAATACTGAGGGTTCTTCCAGGTTCTTGGTATTTCTGTCAAATGAATTTCATTCTGAAGCAGTTGAAAGGCTGTTATCTTCGGAGAAGTTCATCAATGCCATTTATAAAGCTGTTGAATCTATTCCCGAAGGGCAAGTATGTGGTTGTGTTAGACAAATAACAGAAGATATTTCAGAATCTCTCAGGTGGATGAAAGATTTCTGTCCATTGGTTGATGGCAAGAAATTGCAAATTTTTAATCTGCAAGGGGAACTACTGGGTAGAGGGCTGTCTAGACTGTATTGTTTAGTTCTTGGTTCGGTTATTATCACCAACAGCAACCGCAATCTTCTTGGAGTTGCTGTAAAAGAACTTATGGCATTAGTGCGTCCCTACTTGAGTATTCTAGTTGGGCAACAGCCAGATATAATCTGCGAGTTCTTTTCTTCTGTCATAGGAGAAACTGTTGATCAGGTGGTTAGAAAGGGAAAAGTTTTAAAGAAATTTGGTAGGTCCAGTCAATGGGTCCTTGTGTTCTTCTTTCAGTTGTTTGTGTCCTGTCAAAGCTTATATAGGCAAGCAAGCCTTAGGCCTCCTCATTTGCCAAAGATGTCTGCGGAGGTGGAGGATTACACAGCATATTCTGCCTCTGAGTTGATGGAGAGGATTGATGAGATAGACTTTGGTTATTTTTCTTGGATTGTTCAACCCTCTTCTTCCCTCCTTGTTGTTATGCAATTTATTTCTGACATATATCTTAAACTTGGCTCAGATGATTCTTCCCCTTTGATCTATATATTTCAGTCTATGGCTCTTCGAAGGCTTGTTTACTTGAATAAGCAGATTAAATTGTTCAAGTATTTAAAAAAGAAACATTATTTGCAAAAGAAGTCTTATAGATCTCAAATCAAGACACTGAAGGAAGAGGCGGCTGGCCTTACTAATTTTATTTTGGAGTATTTATCATGTGTGTATCAATCCCCAATCTTTATTTCTGATTATGTAACTTGTGAAGATGTAGTTTCTGTGGTTACTCAAAGCATCCAAGACCACATCAAAGAAAGAAGCAACCAATGGGATTGGGATCTAGGAGTGTATGTTGCTAGCAAAAAATCATTGCCAACACTCATTTGGTCAAAGCTTTGCAAAAATGTTGATATTTGGAGCAACCATGCTTCAAAGAAGCAATTGAAAACGTTCTTCTCACATTTACTT